>CAJNJA010087807.1:37860-48396 GCA_905231915.1 Symbiodinium necroappetens
TCCCCCCCCCCCCCCCAGCCCTCTCTTTAAAGGCCCTGATATCCGGATCCCTATTCTAATCCTTATATAAGAGAGCGGGAAGGGTTTCTAAATCAAAAACTGGTTCACGGAAAACCTGAAGCTAAGCCCTTGTACTCCGAAAGCTCGAAGCCTCGATCTCCTTCAAACCCTAAATCTTAGCTGTCCAGTATGCTAGGGGAGCTAAAAAGGTTGACCTCTGAGATTACATCTTTAGATAGAAACCCTCAGAACGAAACCCTAGACCCTAAAACCCTAAAGACCCCCAAACCCTAAACCCTAAACCTTTAAACCCTAAATCCTGAACCCTAGCCCCAAAATTGCCAAAAAAACCTAAACCACCGAAAAAGGTTGAAGGTTACCTTCTCTGCTACTAAGGCCTCTCTGGAGTGCCTCAGCACGCTCCTCGGCGGTCTCCTCTTGCTTTAGGGCATGGGATGAGGGCTCAGGGTTTAAGGGGTTTTGGGTTTAGGCTTTAGAGGTTTAAGGGGTTTGGGGATTCGTCTTTAGAGACGACAGGGTGTAAAAAAATTGGGATTTTTCGCAACCACCCCCTCCCCCTCCCAAACCCCTGCCTTATTGGATTCGCCCTTGTTCTGAGCTCCTTAGATGTGTCCTTTCATGAGGGTAAGTCTTTCTGGGAGTTTAGGGATGTCAAGGTCTCAAGGACCCGGCTTTAACCTTGGAGTCGACTCGGGTTCTTTTTTGCCTCCCACCTGGCTAGGACAGCTAGGGCGAGCCCGCGTCTTGCGGGGAATTTTTTGGGATTTAGGGGTTCCCCACCCCTACCCTCAAGTCTTTTAGTCTTAACCCAAGCCATGAACACCGCCTCTCGTACTCGAAGGCCGACGGGTATACACATCTTCATCCTCTGGAACTCGCCAATGTAGGGCCGTTATTAAGCCCAATCCGGTTCTGCAGTAGATTACATAAGTGATGCTGTGATTGTATAAGGTCTATGAAGAAGATACGATTATGGACAAACTCCGATCCCTGCAAGAAACCCCCGCCCTGGACTCGAGTTCATACATGCAAGTGTCCAAACCCAAAACCCCTAAACCCCTAACCCCAAACCCAAAACCCAAACCCTAAACCCCAAACCGTAAACCCTAAACCCCAAACACCGGATGTGCTCCTCCTGTGGCCCGCCCACGCGGTGGCGGCTCTCCTCCGCCTGTCTGGAAGCCCGAAGAGTCGGACGAGTCTCCAGAAACTGCAAGAACCCCTCGATCTCGGGGGTTTAGGGTTTCGGGGTTTAGGGGTTTAGATGTTTACGGATCTAGGGTTTAGGGTTTAGGGGTTTACGGTTCAGGGTTTAGGGCTTTGGGGCCTGAACTTCGGACAACAATGTAGACTTCAAAGGTTTGGGGTGAAAGAACTCCCAACATCTGCGGTCGCGCTTCTTGGGTCGAGTTCTTCCTTTTGGCGGGGCCTCTTTAAAACCACGAAGTGCTGCCACGCTTTCGGGCTTCTCAGTGAGGGATCTTTGGTTGGAAGATCCGCGAGTCTTCGAGCCTTTCGCGTGCAAAAGAGAGAAGGGTACCACGGCTGATGATATAAATCCTGCATTACCTTAAGGACCCTAAACTAGGGGAATTATGGTATATTCCTTATCATGGGTAATGCAGGATTTAGATCATCAACCGTATGAGATCGTCGCTTCCCCCTTGCCCGATTCTTCAAACCCCTAAGAACAAAAGGCACTTTCCGGGAAATCCCCCTGAAATCTTTCCCGTTTTTAAAACCTATTAGGGGATGTAAGAGGAAGAGCAGGAGCAGGAGCAAGAGTAGCAGCAAGCTTGTGCGTGTGGGATGCTCGCGCTTTTGGGCCTCGCTTATCTTGGCATGAAGGTGTCAGGGAGCGTAATATGGGGCTTGCATGTGTTGGGAGTAGATGGTAGCATATTGCAGTTATAGAAGGGCTACAGCCGGATACTGTTTTTCATTATTCTGACCCCTCCATATGCATGTACTTCTATGCGTATACTTTCTTTCTTATGTAGTCATGCTTTGTTCTGCGAATATGGAGATCACCCAGAAACGGCCTCCAGCCAGTAGCGATGGATCTTGCCCTGTCCTGTCTTTGCAGAATTTGCCGGTTGAACACTTAAACCCACAAGGCCTTATAACTTATATATATATACACACACAGAGATATACAGATATATAGATTATATATATATATACATATATAGATAGCTACCTCTCAAAAAACGGTTTACCCTAAAGCAGTACTAGGGCCTGCAAGGATAAAGTGAGTTAGGGCTTAGACGGCTTTTGAGTTGAGAGTAAACTCAAACCCTAGATGCCGAAACACGCAACTCAAACAACATCAACAACCAAATTCTGAACACTACGATCTGAGCCTGACTTGGAGAATCAGGGGCCGTAGTAAGCAGGATCATATGAGCAAAGTAAATACGGGTAGATCTATTTCTAAACCCAATAAAGTACCTATAACCCCACTTACTAAGTCCCCTGATCCTCCAAGTAAAGACCTCTAAACTCTGAACCCAAACCCCCAAACATCGGTCCATCCGTGCTGTGGTGGTACAGGCGCTTCTTGCCACGCCCATCCTCGAGGCCAAGGGCTGTGCACGGTTGAGGGCTTAGGATCTAGGATGCGTTCGGGCTTAGGGTTTACATGTGGTTTCAAACATGTTTGAATTATGAATCGAACCCAAAACGTTAAAACAAAAAACAAAAAACTGCTCTGCTAAGCCCTTGTAATGTCGCCAAACAGATCACTAGACCTTGAAAGCTTTGAAGGATTCTTAAACACCCCCTTTTCTACGACTGGCAGTCCTGCTGTACCGCCATTCCTTGGCTCGTGCAGAGAAGTAGGAGGTTCCTGCGACGGGGCAGCTTCTGGTGGTTTAGGTTTCGAGTTAGGGTTTAGGGTTTAGGGTTTAGGGTTTAGGGTTGGGGTTGAGGGTTTAGGGTTTAGGGTTTAGGGTTTGGTCGTTGCTTGTCACACTCTCACAACTCGGACAATCCAGGCGAGGTCTATCGAGACTGCCTTTGCTTGTGAATGTTTAGGGATTATTTAGGGTTCAGGGCATAGGCCGTTGTTGTTGAGAAGGCCTGAGGCTCAGGGCTTACGACATCGGTCTTTTTGTGCTTGGGCTTTATAAGGTTTTTAGCAGTCTTATAGGGCTGTATGAAGTAGATGAGGGGTTGGTTGAATCGTGGCTGAAGCTCTAAGAGGCCGTAGGCCAGAACGAGTTTAGGGAATTTACGGCATAGGGCTTTGGGGAAGCAAGTCTTGGTGCTGAGGAGTCTTCGGTGCATGTCGCCTCAAAGTGAAGAGCAGAAGGGTGGCATTCCCACACATGGGCATCTCAGGGCTTAAAGCTTTGTAGCTTTATTCGTCCGGTCTGCAATGCACTAAGCTCCGAATCACTTCAGGCCAAACTCCAGACGCCCTAGACCCTCAAACCCTCAACGATGCAGCTCTGGAACCCTAACACCTTAAACTTTGACCCTTTCAGCAAAAAAAAAACCCTTGCAATAGCCCCTGAAGAAACATCCCACAGAAGCCCTTATAGAAAAGCTAGACAGACCCAATGCATCTACCTAACATGTGTATGTGCATGTACGGACATATGTGCGTATATACCTGTAGCAACAATGACTGTTACTACTATTAACCTTAGACTAACACTACCAATAACAACAAGAACAATAATCAGACTATTACTGTTGATGATGTAAATCCTGCATAACCTTAAGGACCCTAAACTCTGGGAATTATGGTATCTTCCTTATTGTGGGTAATGCAGGATGTATATCATCAACCGTACTATGACTACTATGTATTTAGCCTTCTATATTACTACCATTAAACCTTAGACTAACACTACCAATAACAAAAACAAGAACAATGATCAGGCTACCTATTATGACTACTATGTGTCTAGCCTTCTATGTGCCGAAGCTGAGGTCGCTCCTGGGGTAATCCTCCGTGGTATTGTAGTTGTACGCCTCACTGGCGAACTCCAGGGCTCCGCGACCTCGGCTTTACTGAGTGAGTTCCCTTGGAAAGTTCCTGGTTAGCGTTTAGGTGTTTGGGGCTTTCTAGGGTTTTGGGTTTAGGAGCCAAGTTCCCTTGGAAAGTTCCTGGTTAGGGTTTAGGTGTTTGGGGCTTTCCAGGGTTTTGGGTTTAGGAGTCAGGGCTTCTTGGGGCTTTGGGTTTTGGGGGCTCCTTTAAAGGTTCCGTAGTGAGGATACCTCTTGGGGTTTAGGGTTTCGACCTTCGCTCTCGGACACACCTGGCAAAGAGGGTTAAGGCTAAGGGTCTCGGGGTAGTCATCATTGTCGCTGTCATTGTGGTTGTCGTAGTAGCACTAGCTTACAAGCACGAGTACTAGTGCTAGCAGCAGTAGCAGTAGTAGTAGACGCCGCCGTCCTCATTGAAGTGGCAGCAGTAGCAGTTGTAGCAGCAGTGGTAACAAGCGTTATCGTCCTCACCACGACTACATCTTCCAATAGAACTGATAACGCTGTCGATTTTGATACGGGGGCTTTCGGCATGACTTTCGTGGGGCTTTACATAGCTCTGTCGTCTACCGGGGTTAAGCGGCTGAGATGCCTCAGGTGTTGCAACACATCATAGGGCTGTTGGCACGTGTCGTAAAGTAAAGGTGATTGGCGTAGCCAAGGGCCACAGGTGCAAACTCCATAAAGATTTCGGCTGTTGTTCATAGTGGTGGAAGGATATACAGAAATACATGGAGCAGGCTTAGACAGGCACGCATTTCTGGGTTCAGCTGGGGTTCGGAGCGCAAATCTGCAAGCGGTGCTGTCCTACCTGCCCTTTACCTGCCAAGCATAGCTTATTATGTATAACTTAGCGAAACTTCTAGCTACGACTATTAATTTCGACTACTTTCTTGCGATCGGCAAGCCACTGCTGCCGGAATCCACGGGGAGGAACGTCGTCTGGAAGCGGATGGAGCACTTTGCGTCCAGCACTGCATCGGACAGGTCGGCATCACCGGGGAGGCCAGCGTACTTTCCGTACCTTCTTTTGCGTGACGGTTCTTCACGGAGCTCGAAATGCAGCAGGATGCCCCTTAATACGTCGACGTGCCCAACACTCTGTATATGCACCATGTCACTGCATGAGCCAATAACACAAGTAACGATAACAAGTGTTGAGAAAACATAAATGGAATTGCATCATTAACCCTCAAACCTTTGAGGTGGACCCGATAGTGCCCATGGCACAAACCCGAAGCCAGCTCCTAAACGAACCTGCAGCCTCAGCCAATACAACGTGTCAGGCTGTCTTCAAAGGTAGGCCCCGCACATTATAACATTCTATACTTTGATCTAGCAGCACGATGATGACGTCTCCCTTGGTTCGTTCTTTCCAACATTAAACTGCAACCGAAAGCCAAAGACCCTAAAACCCCAAACCCCTGAAGAGTCAATTTGGTATCCCAGGGACGACCCAAGCTCTTGAAGTGCTGTACGAAGGGTAACTGGTCGAAGGGGTCCGGAGCCCTTGCCTGGTTTAGGGTGTAGTGTTCCGGGCTCAAGGCGTTTTGTTTCAAGGTTCAGCGTGGAGGGCACTTAGATGTCTCGGGTTCAAGAGTTCCGCCGGGCCCAGTGTCTCCCACGAAACCGACGAACCGTCCATGAATGACTCTGATTTTTTTGCCTGGGTCTGAGGAAGATAGTTCCTTGAGTCATGCAGGGTTTCTTGTGAGGACTAGTATTCGTTAATCTACGGGTGTTGGGCTTTCTGGGCCTGCAGTCAGGATGACAGCATCTACAATTCACAGACGGCGCTTACAAGGTGTTCAATGATGCTCCTGTTGGAACTTAGGCCTTTGTTGTCTGCATGGTCGCATTGTGTACGGAGCACGGATTTCAAGGAGGATTGGGCTAAAGTTGCAGGGAAAAACAGTTCCTAAAAAATCCAGAAAAAAGAACAACTTGACTTCTGCCCTCGGAAGCTTGAAGTTTTGGTCTTTGGGTATCGCGGTTTCCTTAGGCTGCATCGTGAGTAGCTCCGGGGTTGCATCCGGCCCACAAGTCGGAAGGGATCTGACATGAAGCCTGATCTAGGACTGTTTCTAACTGGAGGAGGGTCTTGGGGGTAGATTATGTTCTTGTTGTAAGAAGGAAACCGTAAAGAATGATGTGAGATTTAGCATACTTTATTTCTCTACCGATGCTTCTAAGGTTGCGGATTTCGACTGCCGCTCTCGAAGGCCCCGCAAGGAATGACGACGAAAGGTGAGATGCACTACGACAATCAACCAGAGCCAGAGGAAATTCCCAACCCACAGACCGGTACACCCTCAAACCTGCGCTCGGATGTAGGGGCTTGGGCTTGGTGTAGGATGGTATAGGCGATGGGTAAAGGCTATGGAAGTACAGGGAGATCGCCGTCTCAGTGTGGTACTATTGAAACTATCTTGCATAACTCGCCTTGTCACAGACCCTACTTGCAACCTTTTCAAGTCGGGGATTCGTCCAAGTGGGTCTGAATGTCTGGCTAAACCTGGGTTCTCGACTTGTGGGAGCTCCTCGAATCCTGATCCGTGAACCGGATTAACATGTGGGAACCCTTTGAATGGGACCCATGGGTCTTAATCTAAACCATCCATGTTGAAACAACCTCAAACGAACACGTGCTTAAGTCTTGGCACCAAAATGCCATGGAGCAAATTCCCGCTGCTTAAAAGCCTAGCCCAACACCCCAAAACGCTACATAAAACCCTGAAGCCTCAACACCTAACACACTGAAATTCAACTGGCACAGCCCTACAGCCCGAAAGCCTTGAACAATTCAAATTGCTGTCATTTCTGTAACCTTACACCACTTGATTCGAAAGCTGCCTGCCACCACGGCCACTTCCTCCCAAGCTTGGAGCTGAGAATATAAACCGCGGATTCACAGGATTATCGGGGGTTTTCAGGGGGTTCCCTCGAAGGGTCTGGGGTTTCTTTCACTTCGCCGCCACCCCCAACCCCAACGACCCGTATCGCTACCTCATCGAGCTTAACCTGAAAAATGTCTTTTCCTATAGACTCCCACAAGCACCAGAACATTTGTTGCAGGATCAGAAGGCGAGTCTCACACTGCTCAAGTAAGCGTGTTCCGATGTACTCGGTAATTATCAGTAGTACAGTAGTTTGCACCATGTCCGCAACGACAGACTTGGCCATTTGGCATCAGTGGGGCACCACCAATGGGCTTTTAACCACGTCGCAGCTGCTTTTGTTTCTTCGTCCTTTTCTTCGTGGAGACCGATCTTAATTTCAGTACCCTGAACTGAATAAAACTATAGAGTCCGATGGTTGGAAAAAACGTAAGCCATGCAAAACCCCCACTACAGTCTATGACTCACGGGTCCTCCGCGCCGATATACCCGAGCTTCTCGTTCCAGTTATTGCTCCGCACGGTGAAGAGCGCAGTGCCACTGCGGCTCTTGAGATAAGTGTCCTCAAGGCTTTAGAAAGGGTTCGGTGTTGAGGGCATCCATCCTGGCTTAAACGCGGTTCAGAGTGAGGGTGTCCTGAAGAGTTCGAAAGGGGTGGACCTCGGGCTTCGGGTCGCGAAATCATGGAGGGTCCGGGACTCGGGGTGTCTTGTCTTTAAGTGCTCCCGAAGTTTAGGAATCATCGGTGGGCTGCGACTGGGATTGATGGTGCAGGGGTCTTGGGGGGGCAGGCTGGAATGGCATTTCTGACTTGGGGTTGAAGACAGCAAAGGCGCCTGACAAGGGCTAGGAGCTACGATTGAAATTCGTTTTAGAGTCTACCTGCAGGCGAAAAGGACCTACCTTTTTTTGGGGGATCCTTATGATGGTTTCTATATGTATACTTCCTATTTAAGGTAGGGCTTTCCGGCTACAGGTAGGATTGGCATTCGGCATTTCTTTGTCTGAAAAAGGGGTTGGGAGTCTGCATTACGGTTCAGGTTTTGAGCGATTCGGTCTATCGAGGTAGACTGGTGGGTCTACTCGGATAGTGAACTCAAGGGAAGTAAGGCCGCAAAGGGTATGCAGGGCCCAGTAGAAGGGTTTGCCTACGGGTCTAAGTATACTGATCACACACTCCCGACACCGAACCCCCAAAAAACCCTAAACCACAAACCCCTATTACCCTGAACCCCTACGAGTAGCACCCAAAACCCCAAAACCCTAAACCCCAAACCCTTATAAACTCATAAACCCACCCTCTAACCCGACTCAAGCTAATCGGCGAAAGCAGTCAATTATTTAGGCCGGGCAGCCGTAATGTTGGCTCCCCAGCAAGAGAGGGAACCTCCCACAGTGCCCCTGCTGACGTCGTCCCACGACACGACCTTGCAGCTGCAGCCTGCGGCATGCACTTAGGGTCTACCTGCAACCGAAAAGACCTACCTTTTTCAAGGAACTATATATAGAAACCATAATAAGGAACCCCAAAAAGGTAGGTCGCTTCGGTTACAGGCAGGGTTTAGGGTTTAGGGTGGGGCTCAGGAAAACCCCTCTCTCCACTCGGACTCGCCAGATGAGGTCCGTGGTTCCCAGTCAGCCAACTATTGGCTAATGAGACGACCTAGCTTTACATTGTTTCCACGAGAAAGTTGCTGTAAGTCAATTACGACCTTGTGTGCTGAAGGGGGTTGAGAAGTACCTAGCATGGCGCATGCCATGCCTGATCCTTTGTGCCCGAAGCAAAGGCTGAAAGGATCCTACATTGCCAAAAACTGGCGATGCCGGCCTCCATAGTGACCACCTTTGCTCCGGCAAGCTTCGTTGATGGCCTTGCTGAGCTTGGGGATCACATCGAGGGAGGATCATAACAAGGCTTCCAAAAAGTGGAGCCTTATGATACTTCCGGGATATGCAGGTGGGGAGCAGACGGGTGTCGGGGCCATTGAGTCCCCCATACACGCGGAGAGCGCATTGCGCAAAGCGCTAGTCATTCTAGTCCTTGCTACATGGGGGCGCGCTGTTTCTTTTGCTACATGGGGGCGCGCTGTTTCTTTTTATCATCCCATCAGACCTATCTCACCGTTCTAAAGGTCGCCACGACACTGAACATAATCGATACCCGCCAGGACATGCCATGAAGCCCAACCTGGCCAAACCTGCTGCTGCGACAAGAGGCAACCTTGAACCAGAAACCCTAAACCCGAACTCCCTTGACCCTAAATCCTAAACCTTAAACCCCTAAACCCTAAACCTTAATCCCTAAACCCCTAAACCCTAAACCGTAAACCCGAACCCCCCCCCGGAACCCTGACCTGAACCCAGGCCTTCATGGTTTCCGGAACGGTCGGCATTCTGCAAGACTGAGGGGAAGCTGCTGAGCTACGCTGAAAGTGGCTTGATCCTCATTGGCCACGGAAGAATCCGGTTTAGGGTTCAGGGTGGGATTCCATCTCTGTTGGGAATACAAAGCAAAGGAGTTATCGGACTTAAAACCAAGCCTAACTCCTAAACTTAACCTACACCCCCAAAACCTGACCCTAACCCCCTCTGAACACGCGCTGTAAGGAACCTTCACTCCAAAGGAACCCTTCAAGAAACGGTTCCAGGAACACCGAAGAACAAATAAGGGGGGGGGGGGTTGAGTGGCTATACTACTTTCTAGGGCCTTCGGGTTTTGAAAGGGTTAGGGTTCCTTTCTAAGACCACTTTCCAAGAGCAGCCTCTTTGAGTCAGATGTGTCAGACGTATCCCGGCAGCAGGACCTGGCGCTCGGTACTTTGATGCTGCGCTGCAGGTGCGATTCCTCAGGCGGCGCGGAAGGAGGACGTTCAAAGGACAAGCTCAAACCCCCTATGTTTATGCACCACTGGGCTCAAGTCGAACCAGGCCTTTTTGTGAACCCCCAGGCTCTTCTGATCAGCTGGGAATCCGGGAAGCAGCGCTGGATGAGTCTAGCCAGGCCGAAACCCTAAACCTCCGAGCACAACTGACTAGTTCTGAGTTCAGGAATGGGGGAATGGGTTATTGGGACTCCAAAAGGGTACCTTAAGGGACTATCATAGGGATCCATCCCCCCATTCCCTACTAAGAGCCAGGGAGACAAACCCTACGCCCTCAAGCTCAAACCCTCAACTCCGAATCTGCACCCCTGAGAATAAAGTGTAAACTTTGATACCCTAAATTCCAAACCCTAAACCCTTCCGGATAGTTCTCTAACTTAGGGGGCCTTTTGGGGTCCCCCATATAGTACGGCACCCTGACCAAAAAAAGAGCCCAACAGGGACCCGAATTTAGAGAACTACCCTTATCATAAGCCCCTAAAGATCCCCTAAACCCTAAACCCAAAACCCTAAACCCTACCCTTATCATAAGCCCCTAAGGATCCTTCAAATCTCGCGATGCATGCGAGAAATCATTTCCCCCGGCCTTCACTGTTACTGTTGATGACATAAACCCTGCATGACCTTAAGGACCCTAAACTATGGGAATTATGGTATATTCCTTACTATGTTTAATGCAGGATTTATGTCATCAACGGTATGACCCGAAGGGTCCAAAGGAGTTAAGTAGGTACTTGGAT
>CAJNJA010087808.1:8065-19776 GCA_905231915.1 Symbiodinium necroappetens
GGGGGGGGGGGGGGGGGGGGGAACGTGAGATTCGAGGATCGTCTTGTGGGAGTGGTTGTGTCAGTTGCTTCCGGGTGATGTGGCTGGCATCTTTTGGCAGCAAAGAACTCAGTTGGAAAGGCTGTGCCAGAACGAAGGGACGCTGCGTCTCATTGTCAGCTGCATTGTGTTTTGCTGAGGAAGATTTGGTTTTCCTGGGCGGATGAAGACTGCTTGCATGCCTCGCCTTTGCTTCCGCCGGTTGGCATAAGCAAGTTGCCGCCTTGGCACTACAAGATGCTCAATGACCACGAACGCAACCGTAGATACCATTCGGCAATTGCCCGTGGTGCGGCGAAGGCGAGTGCACGGCGGCAGGCCAACGGCTCCCCAGGTAGACCCAAGGTCCTGGACTGTGGCTGTGGCGCAGGGCTGCTGTCCTTGATCGCCGCCCGGCACGGTTGTGACGTCTCGGCCGTGGAGCTTTCGCCGCTGATCTCGGATGTGACGCTCGAGACCTTCAGAGACGTCAGCCAGGAGTCTGCTGCATCTCTGATGCTTCACACTGCGGACGTGCGGAGCCTAACGCCCGATGCTTTGGAGAGCAACGGAGGCCCAGGCCCAGGCCATGATCTCATAGTGAGTGAGTTGATGGATGCATCTGGTGTGGGAGAATCTTTGCTCAGCGTCTTGGAGCATGCCTGCCAGCATCTTGCGGCTCCCGGGGCACAGGTCGTGCCTTGCACTCTTCGCCTGACCGTAGCTCTGGCTTACCTGACGCTTCCGAACTGTCACGGTGGTTTCGATTTTTCGGCCCTGGACATGATCTCCTTCTGCTCCCTGCGGGGTGGGCCCTTCTCGGAGGGAAAACCGCTGCCAACACAACTGGAGACAGGTGCTTCAGGCCTGCTGACCGCGTCTGCTCTGCCATCTCTTCATGGCAAGGGACCTTTCACATCGCGAAACTTGAACCGTTTGCGAAAGGGCGAGGCCTGATCCGGGCTTGGGACTTTGATGGACCCGGGATGCAGGGGAGATGGTGCAGGTGCTATCACCAACCGCAATTCAATTCACCGACTTTGACCATCAGCATCAGCCCTAAGCCCGTAAGACTCAGCATGTCATGGCATGAGATGTAGAGCATATGGCTTCAAGGCACAACGTGCCTACCCAGGCCGTTCAGGCGATGTCCCGGTTGTACTCACCGCCCCTACCAGAACGACGCACTCTTGGAGGTATGAGTCTAGGTGCTGGTAAGAAAGAGCACATGTTTCACCTTTACAGGATAGAAACACAAGCAAAGGGGGGTTTTTGCATGTAGCTCGTGAGATATTCTTTTCTGATGCATGAAGAAGACTAAAAAATTGATCAGGTCTATACATGGAAGGCCAGCATGAAGGAGATGAAGGAGAGAGAATCGGAAGCAAGCTTCTACAGACGGATGTTGTCAGACAAGGAATAATAAGTTTTGGGCACGACCAAGGTAGTATGTCAGTAGCTTATGATTGTACGTATCTACGTATGTATGTATGTATGTATGTATGTATGTATGTATGTATGTGTGTATGTATGTATGTATGTATGTATGTATGTGTGTATGTATGTATCCATGCATGCATGCATGGATGGATGGATGGATGTATGTATGTCTGTAAAGTATGCATGCGTGCATCTCTTTATTTGGTGGGAAGGGGGCCGTCCATTCTGCAGCCTTTGCAGCGACTTAAGTGCCGTGTGAAGGCGGCAGGAGTCTTCCAGGAGAGGGTCCCTCGAACATACGCAAGATTCGGGCAAACAGGCGACTTCCCAAAGACAGACCAACAAGTCTAGGTTAGTGCCTGGGACAGGTCTTCCCGACACGCTAATGTTTCAGGGTGATGTCAACTACCTTGGCTTCTTGGGTCAGGTCTGGGACACGCTGACGCCCGAGGCTCACCTGCTGGAGGTGGACATTCGCCGAGCCCTGCAAGGCGAGTCCCTGTACCCTTGCAAAGGGCAGGTGGAGCTGATGGTGTCACAGGAGGGTGTTGCCAACTGCATCCTCTGGTGGTGGGAAGCCCAGCTGGACGAACATGAGACCATCTCGAACAAACCCCAAAGTCGCTTGACAGCATCGAGGTTTGCCTGCTGTGCAGTGTTTCGGTAGGATTGGGGCAGCTGTTGCAAGCTGGAAGCATAGGTTTCGGCATCACGATTTCTTTTTGCAACCGGCATGCCCAGGTCTTGGCAGTGGCTATGTGACTCATTGGCACCAGCCCCTTTGCCCGGTCGGCCCCATCCCTGTGGCAGCTGGTGATCGGCTGAAGCTGACGGTTGAGATCGCGGACGCTGCAGGGCAGAAGATGAAGTTCTCGCTTCTTTGCTTAAGCGTTGGACGGAGCCAAATGCACAGAGGGCTGCCCAGAGTGTGGTTGAGTTGTGTGCCGGGTACGCCGGGTGCGGCAGAGCAACCCGCAAGGCTGCAGCCATCTGAGCCGACTTCGGCCAGGCACTGGAAGGAGGGTGCAGGCGCAAAGCTGGCCCCAGACCCTCTGCAAGACTTACTCCTGGGTTGGCACCTTCGATGGCAAGCAGCTCTTAGAGTGCTCCAATTGACTACTGTGCTTTTCCAACCTATGGCACGCGCTCTGAGCTACACCTGAAGCAACACTTACAGTGACCTGCACAACCACAGCAGCACACTGCTCATTCTCCGTGGCAGCTGCCACGACGACGCCGGCGACATCTTATTCAAACGATCATACCATCATGTTTGCAGAATGCGCCTGCTAGACACCATGCTGCTATTTCTGTTCATGTGCCCTTCAGGCATGCAGAGATGGAGGAGGCCTGCGCTCTGAATTCAAAGCTCACGACCAAGTGACTTGGTGATGACGTGGTTTGACCAGGTTGAGGGTTTACATGGGTTTACAAGGCCTGCCAGCGAACATATCTGATTGCTTGGAGTTTGTGGGTTTGTTTTGGGTTGATGCCACATCACGCTTTCGGTTTCCATCTCCTCTTAGACGCCGGCAGAGGACAGTTGCTCAGCGCGGTATTGCAAAATCGAGGTTCACTTCCAGGGGCGACCTGGCTGGGCTCGCGAAGCTGCAGACCGCCGTGCTCTTGATGGTCGGCCGGATGTTACCAGTTCAGTGGGTTTTGGCGGTTGGCTGAGTTCAACAAAGTTGTGTGCCTCGCCAGGTTCTGGTGCCACAGGCCTTCGGCTGCGATCCCTTCATACGGGACAGGCTGCTCCAGACATACTTTGGGATAGCTTACAAGTAGGCCGCCCCAAGGCGGATCGCCGCAGTCGCGGTATCGAGTTGCAGGATCGCTTCAAGCAGGCCGACTGGTCCCAGCGCGTGGAGAAAAGGAGATACGATCCCAGGATGTCTCTGTGCCTGAAGCGGTGCCTCAGAGGCTGCGCTGCGACGGAGCGTGTGGCGGCAGAATGCTTCCAGGACACGATGCATCTCCGCACGCTCATGTCCGTGGCGCGGATCACGCCACCAAGGGTGCTGATCGTTGCAGGCGATGCGAGGGCGAGGGCGTTGCTGCGTAGCCTCGCCTTAGCCTGGAGTAGCATGTTTCGTGTCTTCTGCGAGGTTCAGACAGCGGAGGGGGAGCGGGACTCCAGGCGCGTGCGAAGCCTTTTCCTTGACAGAATGCCGGCTGAGCCAGCTCTGGGAGCTTTCCTCTCACAATTAAGACTGTTAGCAGGGCTCGCACCTGCGACATGCATCTGATACTCCGGTGCCATAATGGGACTTCTGCGATGCTGGAACTTGCACACAACCTATCAGCTGTGCCGAGTACTACCGGGGTAGCAGTCAAGGAAACATGAGGCAAAGCAATCGGAGCAATGATCTCAGAAACAGCCATGCCTTGTTATGTTCGGAACCCTCAGGCGGACCTGAAGAGCTGTACTGCCCTCGGCGCCTTCGGCACAACAGCCGTGACTGCGCTAACCGCGCAGAACTCTCATGGCGTCGCTTGGACTCCGTTGGAAGTGTGCCAAGTCATGCAAGTGTCTCAGGGTGCACGTTTTGGAGTTGAGGATTCTTCGGGCCGAGTGCGTTGAAGCGCCCTCACGAAAAGCTTCTTCTGAGGGTTGACAGAGTGGGATCAATATCTTTTCGCACTGATGGCCTGGAAAGTTATTTTCGTTACTTTTGTTTGATCTTCTAGATATGCGTGTGACTCCCGGACTTGGAGATACCGCATGTCATGTGATAGCAGATTGCCAGTTGCTGTCTTTTGTAGTTGGCTGCTTTGGATTGAGGTACAGGGCATTTTTCCGATTCCCATTGATTTCCTGCGGTCGCGCCTCGCTTGCACGAGCCAGGCCACTGCAGTTTCGTAGAGGAGGCGTAGCAGCTTACCGAGTTTGGCTCGGCTTTTCGGAGTGGTTTTGACGTTGATCCATGGTCCATGGTTTTTAAGATTTTAGCCTCCCCTGCTTGATCGAGGCAAATGGAGTCCGTGCTTACAGACTTCGGAACTGACGTGGCAGCTTGCTGTGAAGAGTGTCTTACCTGGCTCGTGCTTTGTGTATTGCTGTGATATGTTATGCTGACATTTCAAGAACAAGGGCATGCTTCAGAAAGAAGGGTGACCGCATTCAACCATTCAGCAAGCAATGTCTCGTCTCGTCTTCTGCGGCTGGAGGTGAAAACTGGGATGCTGGCCACTTCAGAAATTGTTTCCGCAGTTGCGGCGTCGCTGAAGGCAGGATTCCACAGCTCTGTGATAACTTGTGCCGCAGGGCTCTGAAGCTTGAGCAGCTATTGAGTCCAACCTTACAGCGGCCAGGGCAGCTGCAATCTCTGCAATCACAGCAAGTTCGGAAGTGCTTTTCAGACCGAAAGCAGGAGTTGAAAATACGTAGCATTTGCACCCGCGGCTTCATGGAAGCACAGCTGCAACTGAGTACGTACTGTACCCACGAACGAGACCGCCAGCGTCGATGTGTTTGGCCTTCCTACATCCCCGGGTCCGTCCCCGCTGCGAGGAACATGTTGCACCGGCAGAGCGCTGGCGCCGGATCCTTGTCGTAGACCCAGCGACTTGGCACTGCTGCAATGGTGACGACGACACTGCAGAAATGCTTTGCCACAAGTGCTGCTTCCGCTGCTGCTGGTCCTGTTCCCATTGTTTCTCGTACTCGCAGTCCGACGCGTTCACCTACTCCTTTCAAATTAGCAAAACTTTCACTCCTACGTTTTCGGCGACGATGCCGACCACGACGGCTGCAAGTACCACCACTGCCACGGCGGACGACGACTACGACTACGACCCCCTTTTCACCGGTAATTATATGCTTGAGAGACCAGGGAGAGTAGTGCCAGCAGCCATCGTTACCGTCGCAGAGATTTGATGCTTTGCATATCTACACACATAGGTAGTTAGGTAGGTAGATAATAGATATACTAAGGTATTCTAATGGTATTCTACATACATATAAGAAATACATACATAGGTTAGATAGATAGGCAGATTGATGGATGGATAGATGGATAGATAGACAGGTAGAGGTTCATGAAGTTCCTAGCCGGAAGGAAGCCCCAAAACTTGATGAGATTCTGTTTTTGAAGCTGCTGTGTGGAATGATCGGCTGAAGTGAGTGAGTCTTTCTGGACTTTCCAGTTCGGATTCAGTATAGTTCGAGTTTCGTTGGTATCCTATCACCTTGCCGGCCGCAAGCTCACATAAGGTTATGGTCTCGACCAGCGGGCACGCGCCACTCGGAGAATGTGGAAGTCGGATGAGATAAACATAGATAAGCTTTTTTGGGCTGCAGCATTTCAAAATCAGTGCTGCTTTGTTCAGAAGGGCAAGAATTTTTTCAACGTCCAAACGTGAGGTGAATCAGACAGTCTTAAGTCTGGCCACTCGGGTGGCTGCATCCAAGCCCAGTGTAGCATCGCATTGTTACTAGAGGTTGCTAGGACTTCAAAGAGTCGTGGCACTGATTGGTACTATAGGTTGCTAGGACGTCAAGAGTAGTGGCACTGCCCGGGACATCGCAGGCTTTCTCTGAACAGATTGAATCAGCTTCAGAGAGTTGAGCTTCAAGCTCGCTGCTGTTCTGCCGGTGGGGGTCGGGTTGCATGGGAGTTTAGCAGGAACAAACCACTCGCCATATGTAGCCGGCGAAAGGCTGTTGCAGCCGGATGCCGTGGAGAGCGTCAGGAAAGAGCTGCATCTCGTCTCCCCTGTTGGTTTGTGGAATGCGAGGGCTTGGTCCGGCTTCCTGACTCCTTATTCGCGCGGAAAGCCACTTCTGGGCTTCGAGGTCATGCGAGCGAGGCCTTAACTTGTCTCATTCAACAGGGCTGGTTATACTGCAAGCTGGAAAGCATCGTTGACCACACCCCTGATAGCTTGCAAGTGGGGCAGCCTCGCCCCCATGCCCGACCTTCCAGGTTTCCACTTGCGACGATCATCACTCCGAACTTGCCCGAGGCTTGCCCGAGAGCCGAGGGGTGATGTTTTTCCTACGAGTTTTCGCGGACATAGTTATTTACTCCAGTCGAAAGTCCAGAATCTAGACTATCGAGCCCAGAGTCGGGTCATAGTACGGTCTTGGGTTGTAGCTGGCCCACCCTCCCGCCCATCCGCCCATCCGCCCGCTCCTATGAGAAGTGGAACAACGGGAATTCTGCAGGGCTATGATTCCCAGGTTCTTTCAGCGCAGGTCCCGTCATCAAGCGCGCTTTTTGATGCTCTCGGCAAGGCTCGGCTCCTCCTGGGCCGCGATGGCATCGACACTGCTACAAGCTCACGGGGGCGGGAAGAGCAGCGAGGGGTAGAATTAGAAGTTCTCCGTGCAGAATCTTTGCATGTTGCATGTTAGGGAGCGTGCCCGCCTGCCTGGCATAGACCGAACTCAGGTCGAAGCCATGCGGCAGGCTGCCAGAGAGCTTGCGGCCATGGGCCCCGAGTGGGTTTTGGTCAAAGGCCACCGAGCAGAAGCAGCCGTTGTTTCTGTTTTGAAAGTGGTGGTGGCGTATGGTGGTATTATTACAAGTGTTACAAGTATGCCCTAGAGATTGCAAGGGTCCGACAATGTGTCCCTGCGATTCGGATCCTGTGCACAGAGGGGCGGGCGAGCAGACTTCCTCTGTTTGGGAACCCACCCAATCGGACCCACCAAACCGGACCCGGTGTAATAGTACCGTACTAGTGACTAGTAGCAGTGCAAGTTTTCCTAAGTTGTACTAGTGAATTAGTTGTCAGCCTCGTCATCCACAGCGGCGAACTTCGGATCATTTCTAACTGCGGATCCGAAAAAAGCACCCAAAAGCACGTAGCAGGCGTAAAGCGCTGAAAGCCAAGGGTGGGATTCCAGTTGAAATCAGACCGAACATGACGTGGATCTGGGCTTGACTCCTTCCTCTGCTGTTTCCGTGATGCCAGTTTGCTATTAGATTGCCGGACTTTAGCGCAGACAGGGATAGTTTCAGCATATCCATCTTACTGCGGAGCCTTTGGTGCGAGGCACCAGCGCGCCTTGCCCATCTTGTAAGCACCATTTCGTCAGGTGGACACCTCGCGGAGAGCTCGGGGCTCGGCAAGATGAGCGAACATGAGCGAACTGTAGGGCTGAGCCACAGCTGGCACTTCAAGTCAAGCTTTTTAAACAAGTTTCGCACCTGCCCGACGCCAGGCGAGGATGAGATGGAAGCGACTCTCGGTTATCGTTGGCAGGCTTTAAGCTTAAAAGCAGGCTTGATAACAGTCGCAGCGCGGTGTAGGACGAGTGCGCTTTCTGATAACGGCCGGGGGGACGCTGTACGAGAACACCAACGCCAACTCGATCCTAAGGACCGACGTGCTATGCAACGGCATCACTGGCGAATGTACGGCCTACAAGTCGTCAATGATCAAGACGTCGCACACTCATGGTACAGGATGGGGCGGTTGCTGTGGGCGTGTAACCTAGACGATGGGGCTCCTTCTGTTGCGCACTTCGCATTGAGAGCTTAATTACCTTATGCGAGAATTGAACTACATTCATCAGAGAGTGAAGGAATAGCATGATCCTCCCTTTTTGTGCTTCGAGTTCTGGGTGCTTTTCTGCAGGCTGCACGCTTGCTTCCTCCATCGCCAGCTGCCTGGCGAGAGGCATGGAGATGCCAATGGCTGTGCAGGCTGGAACTGTAGGCTCGGGATGAGCGTGTGTCGCATGTTTACCTAGCAAGCACTGCACATATAAATACTTTTGGGAAGCATCCAACAGCTTCGAGGGAAGCTTTCCTCAACATGAGCTACGCGAGCTGACGCGCGTTTGCAGCGCAGCCATACTGTCTATTCAATATTATCCCTTGCTGGCATATTGCCGCTCCGGTTTATCCAAGCCTCAAGAGGAGAAGCAGCTCGGACGCATTTAGCGTGGCGGTTTAGGGTTTCGGTTTAGGGATTGCAAGACTCGAGTCCCAACCACGATGACGTATTCGCATGGTGTAACAATCGGGCCGAGGAAAGTAAAGATGGCCAGAGTATGCCAGATTCATGGCGTCTGTGAGACTAGTTCGTGGGCCGAACATGTCAGAACGATGCATACGGTGATGGTCTTGTCAGCACGATTGTTTAAACCACAAGCCCAAGAAACAGTTCCACTTAAACAGGTCTGGTCATTGTAGTTGTGATGTCTGGACAGATTGCGCGACTCCACAGCGAAGTTTTGCAGGAGGCGAAGCGCTACGTTAGTGGGGCCATCGCGGCTTCTGCGTCACTTGGCCTCCATGGAGTATGGTGCTGGTATTAATACTGACACGACATTGCAATGCTTGCTGTGTGAGTTGTCAGGAGCACAGGCAACATTTTTACCCAGAGTGTGCTGTTATTGGCGGGACTTTGGCTTGGTATGGCATGCGTTGTGGGAAATGTGGTTGCCAAGGCTGTTTCTAGTACTTCGAGCATGTCAGTCTCGAGCTCATAATTTCCACTGCTGCTGTTGCTGCTACCAGTACGACCACGACTGCGGCTACGACTACTGCAATTATTCCTACTACTACTAGCCGCANNCCCCCCCCCACCCCCCCCACCCCTCTGCCAACCACTTGGCGCCTAAACCCAACATCATCATCGTCGGTGTTTGGACTACAACATCATGTTGTAAATTCCGAGTAAATGGATGTGTACTCCTACCACTTACTATTACTATTGCTATTACTAGTACCAGTACTATTGCTATTACTAGTGCTAGTACTAGTACTAGTATTACTATACTACAACTACGACGACGACGACGACCACCCCCGCGGTTAACAGTACTCTACAAGTTGCAGACAAGGCATACATCTGAACTCAAAATCCTGAAGTACAGTGCAGAGACGCTGCCTCCACCAACGCTGCCAGCGGTGCAAAGTCCCACTTCTCTCTGCGACTAATACTACATCTTATGCATTTCAGAACATGGTTGCGCTAGAGCAGGATGTGCCGGATGTGCCGTGAATTCGATTACGACCACGACGACATGTGGTTACTCCCACAAGGTTCTGCTCTATCGAATTTGTATGTCGCCAAGTCGGGAAATTTCAAGCTGAGGCATCTGGCTTTGGGAACTGGCCCCCAGGGGCCCATGAACCACAGCCCTTCGGCACTGATGATAGCTCTGACTTGCAGATGGCTCATAATGTGGTACTTCGGACTCTGGTGATTTGCTGTGCCAGCCTGACCTCGCTCCCAGGCTGGCGACTCTTCGAGTGGTGAGTCGCAGGATGCCTGCCTCGCTTCAACTGCCGACTGGCTTCTGGGCGGGTGCAAAAAACGATTCGTATGTGTCCCCAGCTTAAACCCGCTCCAGATGCACATTGTCCTACCCGCCTTGCAGATACTGCCATGCATCGCTATGCTGCTATGGTAATCCTTGCAGCAAGTAGGCATCTCCCGAAGCAGTTGCCAAAGTGCTGCACTGTGTCTGGGAGGTGAAGCAGATGGCCTCCTTCGCAGATACAGTCGGCAAGGAGCGCGATTGACTGTACCTGCTCATGTTGTCAAGGCTGCTCTGCATCAAAGTGCAAGCCTGACACTTGGATTTCTGTGAATTTCCGTTTGCCTGGGATGCATGCTCACAGATGCGTCGACTGCACGTCACAACCAGTGCCTGAATAGGCGCAGGCAGGGCAACCACACGCAGCGCGTATTACATGTCCAGCATGGCGATCCAGGAGTAATCAAGGTGGGAGCTTATGGTGAATGCACCTTGTACTGCAGTGGATGTTTGGGAGGACTTGCGTGCGTCGCACATTGACATTGCGAATGGGGCAGACAAGAGCAGTTCCCATTGGAAGGCAGGAGTTCGCCAGAGAGTTAGGGCACAGGTCCAAAGTTGAGAGTTTAGATGGATGCGCAACAGTCAGATGCAGAAATCTGCAAGGGGATAGCCGCAGCTTTTCTGATGCTGAGATCTGCTGAGCTGCTAGATCTGGGCATTCAATCCGAAGGCCGTCCAGACGTCGGAAATGGTAGCAAGCCCAGCTCGCACCGTGCGTGCTGCAATGTCAAGCCACCAGCAAGTGAATCCAGCTGCACCGTTCCTGTCTCTGTCAAGTATACATTTTCGCTTCAATCGTCGTAGCCGGGGTTTCCGCAAAAGCAGGGCCCAAGAAGACAGCACCCCTTGGCACTCAAATTGGTGAATCCAGCCTAACAGCAGTTCACCAGCCCACCCAGTTGATTGGATGCATAGACGCCAAGACTCCAAGGCAAAACGGCTGCCCACAAATATCAACACACCATATTTCAGCCCGATCAAGTCTCCATAACCCGAAGTGGCCTGCCATGGTTCTCGCCGATGACGAGGCTTGGTTTGATGCAGTTCAGCCCCGGAGTTGTGGTGTTCAACATCAGGGCCGACTCGGTCTTCATCCTCCCCGGCTTTGAGCGATGTAAGACATCACTCGCGAAATAAATCCATCGAACGCGTTTGAACGTGTTTTGACTTCAGGCCGCCATGAACCGACTCTCTTGAATCAGGGCCTGAAAGCATCCCCTGGCAAGCTTAGATATTGAAGAGACGACGAATGATCGCCCCGACGACACACCGTTAAATTGTCCCAAAGGACAGATAGCAAGCCTGCGACTGCAAACCAAAGTCCCATCCTACGCGCCGACAGGCAGTGAAGGTTCCACGATGACCGCACATCTGCTGTTCACGCATGCTCTTATCTTGCCGAGCTGCCATTTGCACCGCTGTCGGGTGTGCTTCTGGTTCCTTCATTCGTGGGGCTGCTAGCCCGGGTTTCCCTGGACAGGTGCACTCCGCCATGCGCGAGCAACTTGGATCGGCAGGAGGTTCCTACAGACTCTGTCGGAAACCTGGGATCGCACCTTGAGCATGAAACTTACAGTATCGTCACATAGCCGCTGATTCATTGTCTTTGTTCCTGGTCTTCGTGGCAGAAGTCGAGAGGTCAATGCACGCAGTATTTGCACGGGACATGGGCGAAATCTCTTGACGACGACAGCATGGCACAGAAGCACACGCCAGAATCAACAACTACGGCTACTGCTGCTTAGCACCGCTTGCATGACGACGAGCATTCCTCATCGCCAGGACCACTTGAGAATAAGAAGCAGATAGAAGTAAACCCTAAACCCTAAAGGATTAGAGCCATTGCCCACAAGAGCTTCGAATACCGAGGAAAAGCCTCGGCCAGACTCAGGAGCCTGAGGGCGATGCCCGGGGCCGGAGCCTCGGAGTTGTGACCAAGGTGATAAGGTTTAGAGTTTAGGAGTTTAGG
>CAJNJA010087819.1:0-20144 GCA_905231915.1 Symbiodinium necroappetens
ACTACTACCACCACTACTACTACGCTACTACTACTCATGCTGCTGCTGCTGCTGCTAGTAGTAGTACTACAACTGCAACTACAACAACAACTGCTGCTGCTGCTACTACTACTACTACTACTACCACTCCTGCTGCTGCTGCTGCTGCTGCTGCTGCTGCTGCTCGTCGTGGTCGTCGTTGTCGTAGACAGCTGTCTGGCAACTCGCCAAACCTTCAGCCGTGATCGGTATGGTGTTGAACAGCTTTGGGGTGGAGTCTAGACGGCATACGGAAAGCATGCAGATGTTGGTTTAGATCCTTGTTTACACATTGCAGTGGCTTACACTCTCGTTTGGCCTCACAGTGGGAATTTGAGTTCTTGATGGCGCATGGCGGCTTATGATTTCAGGGTCTGGTGTTACCCAGCACTTCTGAATTTTATGCGCGCAAGGCCTGATGGGGGCTTCTAGAAGGGAGTCGCAGTATCTGCGGCCTCTGTTTCTGTTTGGGCTTGCCTTCCTGCGTAGCCCCAGGCCTTCCGCCGTAAGGCCTAAACCCAAATCCCCCAAGGTCAAAATCCAGAACCTCGGACTGACTTAATCCTGAAGAAGCCAGGCCGGTGTGGAATGGCAGGAGCATGGAGCCCAGCCTCTGAGGTGTCATTGAGGGGCCTGGGGTGGGTGCAGGGTAGAGTATTCGGCAGTTTGCAGGGATCGTACACACACATTATAGAGGCTCCAAGTCATGAAAGTTCATGTATCTTGAGTAAGTTTTGATGCCACCGCAAGCGAAAGACTTTGTAAGCCACTATAATATACTATAATATACTATAATATATTACAATATACTATAAATATACCATAAATATACCATAATATACTATAATAACTATAATATACCATAAATATACCATAGTATGCTATAATATACTATAAGAGCTGAAGACAGAGTGGCCACCCTCCAAGAAGAACTTGGCAGCGGACGATGCACCGAGTTCGCTACCTCGAGGAAGAGATCGCCGAACACAAAGAGAGAATCCTGGAGCTACCCAGAGAACCCAATACCCCTTAATTAAGGAATATACCCTTAAATTATAGGGTTCCTTAAAGGGATCTATAAGGGTCTCTTTCAGGGCTCTAATAAGGGAAATGAGGAATATACCTTAAATCATAGGGGCCTTAATAATATGGTTTAAGGTATATTCCTTAATTAAGGGGTATTGGGTTCTCGGGGTACACGGTGATCTTCGCTTTGTTTCGGGAGCGCCTGGCTGGCCTCGGCAATCCTCACCCTTCAGGAAAGGTCGTTCTGTGTCATGGCTCCCGTTGAGCTACCTCTCTTTGAGAGCGGCTTTTTGCAAAAGGTACCACAAAGAACCGGAACCTTGAAGCACGGCTTAAACTGCTTGGAGCCTCATGCCTGCGGAAAATGTAGAGACGTAGCATCCGAAGGAGCTACTTTAGGGAAGGTTTCCAAACTTGTATTGAGACGAGAGTGATAGAAGACGCCGCGCCTTTGGCTCAGATCTCTTGGGATGCCCAAAAATAGAAGCCTAAATAGTTGCACATAGTATTGCTCAGGGCTCCTTATTATAACATAGTATGTCTATGCGATACAGGAGCCCAAAGCCCCATTCTAAGTCTCAATGCCCCTATATTATGCCCTCATGCCGCGTGCTACGTTCCTGAGCCTGGTTGCACAACCAAAAAGCAAACCCGCACCTGTTCGTTTTGTGTCCTTGCCTCTTTGGGCTGTAGGTCTTGATGAGGCCCGAAACCGAACCCTAAACCCCAAAACCATGAAGCCCGAAACCCAAAAGGCCCCAAAGCCCTAAACCCCCCTGTAAGCCCTAAACCCTATAAACCCTAAAAGCACCAAAACCCGAAACCAGAAAGTCTTGGCCGGAGATCCCCCATTGCCGGATATTTGTTTCACATAGACTCCGCAAAGGTACCTGAGGTCTTACCACACATAGTTTAAAAGTCTAGAGTATTTTTGGGCTAAGCCCTACACACTAAGCCCTAAACCCTAATCCCGAAGCCCTACACCCTAATCCCTAAACCCTACACCCTAAACCCTAAACCCTAAGCCCAATGTAAAGTATTACAGTTTGGTTTATAGATTTATAGTAAAGCTCAAAAAGTTGGAAACCGGAATAAGGACAATTAGTGCTGGGATTCCCTATACATTACTCTTAAGGATTGAGGCTATTGGGTTTTCAACTCTTGGGCTTCTACTCTACGCGAAGAGCTATTGATCTTCATCCCAAGGCTCAAGGGCCACTTCGCCCAGTGCGGAGAAGTGGCCTACGCTGGCGTTTTCGGGCCTGGCGAGGCCCCGGAGCCATAGATCCAAAAGATGGGTTTTGGGGTTTATGGTTTAGGGGAGTTCAAAAGATCCTGAACCCCTAAACCCAAACCCCAAACCCTAAACCCCAAGCCCTAAACCCTAAACCCCAAACCCTCAACCCTGAGCGCTCGATTTAGGGTTTAGGGCTTGGGGTGTAGGGTTTAGTGTTTGGGGTTTAAGGTTTGGGGTTTCGGGTTTAGGGTTTGGGGTTTGGGGTTTAGGGTTTGGGGTTTAGGGTTTCGTGTTTGGGGTTTGGGGTTTAGGGTTTAAGCTTTAGGGTTGAGGGAAAAAGAGCCGCTAGCCTCCCACAAGACCCTGCTGCATAAACGCTATGAAAACCCGGAGCCCTGTAACATCCGCAACCCTTAGACCCTAAAGCCCTAAAGTCTAGACCCCAAAACCCTGAAGCACTAAATTGCGGAAGTCAAAAAGACCCCAAAGCCCCTAAAGCCCTAAACCCTAAACCCGTTAAAGCCCCAAACCTACCGCCCATCAGAAATACTAAAACCCGAAACCCTAAAGCCCTAAAACCCTAAACCCTAAACCCTAAAACCCTAGACCCTAAACCCTAAAACCCTAAACCCTCAACCCTAAACGCTAGTCCCGAAACCCTAAACCCTAAACCCTGCAAGCATGGATAGGTCTGGATGGCCACACCCGCCGAAGCCGAGGAGGCGACCTCTCCCTCCCCCCCCCCCCTGGAAATGGGAGTTTAGGGCTTTAGGGTTTTAGGGTTTAGGGTTTAGATACCTTATTCTAGGGTCCTTTAACAAGGGTTCTTACTATTTAGGGTACTATATTCGGGTCTCAGATGTTCGAAAACCCCCAAATGGCGAGGTTTTTGTTGAGTCCTTTGGGGTTTTGGGGCTTTAACGGTTTTAGGGTTTTGGATTTTAGGGTCTAGGGGCTTATGGTCTATACGGTTTGAAGGTTTGAGCTTTTACAGTTTGGGGGTGGGCGAGGTTTTCGTAGGTATGGTAGGGGTGGCAGATGGCTTCTAGAAGGCTCCTCGGGATTCCGAACCCTGAACCCTAAGGCATCGGGGTCTAGATTCCATGTAAGTTTGACGGGTATTGTGGATCAGGATCCGGGTTCATGGTTTCAGGTTTAGGGTTCAGGGTTTAAGGTTTAGGGTTTAGGGTTTAGGGCCCGCTTTCAGACATGTTGTCCGTCACGCCATCCAGCAAGACGCCTGGGTTGTGTTGCTTTCAAAGTATTCAGCTTCCGCTGAAACCCTGAACCTTAAACCCTAAACCCACGCAAGTGTCTACATGTTCGACTTGCAAACTTCTGAATAAATGATCCTCAGAAAACACTTTAGCTATGCAGATTGTGCCATGTCGAAACCTTAGGGAGCGCAACCTGGACGCGCAATCTTCTAAATCAGCGCTCCTCTAGATCAGGAAGACACTCTAGCACTAGTATGGAGATTGTTTGCGGCAGCTCAGACGGTGATCCCAAAATCCCTAAACCCTAAACCCTAAACTCCCAAAATCCCTAAACCCAAAAACCCGAAACGCCCAAAAGTTCCGTGACCGCCAGGCAGTGAACCAGCTCAACGGTGCCGAGGTGGATGGCCAGGCGCCGCACAAAAAGACGCGAACCCACGTCTCCCTGTGGGCCCCTTTTTAGGGTTTTAGGGTTTTTAGGGGTTCAGGGTTTAGGGTTTTAGGGTTCAGGGTTTGGGGTTTGAGGGTTTAGGGCTTTGGCAGTAGGGTTTAGGGTTTAGGGTTTCACGTGTTTTTGGCCTTGGGTTCCTTATGAAGCAACCAAACACCAAAAAGGGAGCCGTCTTTATTCCTAAGGTTGCTGGGGCTCGTAGAAGTTATTCTTTGAGCTACAGGAACCTACTGGTTTGGGGCTTAGGGTTTAGGAGCTTAAGGTTTGGGGCTTAGCGGCTGGGGTATAGGAGTTATAGGCTCTTGTTGTACCTACATTTAGACAGAAGCATAAGCTTACTGGTGCCGATACAGTAATTCACATATTCCTTCCTCCCCTCGTCCTGAAGCACCAGTCAATAGCGGTTTTGATCCCCTAAACCCCTAAACCCCAAACCCTACACATAACGTAAGGCTGGCTTTAACAGTGCAGAGCTGGGGGTTTAAGAGCATCGGGTGTAGAACGAAGGAGGGAATATGGCCCGGAGGGCATTTACATACTTGAGGGGGTTTGGGGTTTCGGGGTTTAGGGTTTTATGGGGTTTAGGGATTTGTGGGGCTTAGGGTTTAGGGGTTTAGGGTTTAGAGTTTTGTAAAGCTGTGGTTCAAGGCCCAGGTTCGTTGCCGGCAACACTTTTGTTGGAGCCCGAAGCCCCACAGTAGTGAATCCTGAACCACCCCAAAGCCATCACCCCAGAACTCAAAACGCGGGAACCGCCCCTGCAAATCCGCGGACTCTGCGTCTGAACAAGCAGAGATGGTATCCGTTTTCGTCCTTAGTCTTTCGCCATTACAGCTGTGCTGCACCAAGGGCCTCCGAAACCTTATCCAAGCCATCACGGCGCCCACATTGTGAGCCCTACAGCCAAGTGGCTCAGCCAAAGTGTCACTAAACCCTAAACCCCTAAATCTTAAACCTCAATCCCTGAACCCTAAACCGTAATCCCTAAACCGCAAACCCTAAATCCCTAAACCCCTATAAACCTTAAACCTCAAGCCCTGAACCCTACGGCCTCAACTGTAGCTTATGAAGTTCATAATGACGACGATGGTACTCAATCTTGCCAGTCTGATGATGACCATTCGCATGTGCATGTTGGGGATTTCTGATGTTGTTTTCTTAGCTTAGTGGCTTGAGTGCCATAGAGATCACTATGGTTGATGCTACGGTGACCATTCTGTCCCTGCATTGCAAGAGATCTCCTTCGATGTCCTGTTGGCTCGATCCTTTCAGCGGTCTTCCTTTCGCAGGACATATAGGCTCTGTTACAAGGGAAAAGACTTAGGTCGAAGGCACCCTAAACCCTAAACCCTAAAACCTAAACCCCTAAACCCCAAACCCGGCCCCAACAGCCATGTGGCCCAATCCCAACTTCTGTTTCCCTAGGCACCAAGTCCACTCCTGGGCTCGAACCTTGTGCATTACCCATAGGCTCCAAAGTAGTTCCTTTTCGTGGTTTATATTTAGAATCCTATAAGGTAATCCCAAAAAGGAATCAAAAAGGAACTACTTTGGAGCCTATGGGTAGTTTGTTGTATGTACTGGTTTTATATTCCACTGCTTCGGAACAGGAGATCTCCGTGCGGATCGTCCCTGCCTTGGCAATTGGAAGCCTCGCAGTTTCTTTCGCCCCTCGAGCCCCGAAACCCAAAGCCGCGAGGTCAAACCCTAAGTTTGGGGGTGTGTGTGTGCATATATATATATGTATATATATATATACATATATATATATATATATTGTTTTTGCTTAGTTATATACATGCATATACACATACGTAAATTTTGTGTGGATGTATACATACCTACATATATATATATACTCATAGATAGCTGTCTAAATGTATATGTCACAGACAGATAGCTATACACGCTTGTTGTTCATGGCGTGAGTAGTACCAATCTTGCCATGATTCCTAATAATTCCACTGACATTGATACTTTTTCTCAGAGTGATGATTAACATATTGCTGCGTAATAAGCTTAACGATGTTCGTGTTGATGAAGGGAAGTGTTACTGCCTACAAAGATGACTCCAGTTATCACTAAATTGACCGTCAGAACCAATCAGTGATGGCAGTCGTGCGTATTAGTTCTAGTACTAGTGGTGGTGGTGGTAGTAGTAGTAGTAGCAGCAGCAGTAGTAGTAGTAGTAGTAGTAGTAGTAGTAGTAGTGGTAGTGGTAGTAGTGGTAGTAGTAGTAGTAGTAGTCGTCGTGGTAGTAGTGGTAGTAGTAGTAGCCGTCGTCGTCGTCGTAGTAGTCGTAGTAGTCGTATTAGTCATAGTGGTCGTCGTCGTAGTAGTAGTAGTAGTAGTATAGTAGGAGGAGGAGGAGTAGGAGTAGGAGTAGGAGTAGGAGTAGGAGTAGGAGTAGTGGTACGACTGCTGAAGCCGGGCTTGTGTGCCGGACATCCTAGGCTTAGCCCGAACAGCTCGATTTGTACCAAATCTTGTCCTAGCCCAAAGACCCCTGCACCACGTCGCTGGGTTCCGAGTCCGCAGCGTCCTCCCAACAACGAAGAGCCATAAATTGCCCACGCCTGAAGCCAACTACATGTTGAGGACGAGACATCAAACGATTTCCGAAAGCTGTGCCGCGGTTGCACATGCTGTCGGTTTCAGGGGATGGACGTTTGGGTTTAAGGCCAACGCTGTCAACCCCAAACCGTCATGATCTGGGATTGGGCCAGTTGGAGATGGAACTTCTGCCCCCAACATGGTTTCGGATGAGGATACCCCTGATAGAAGTCCTGGGACAGGGAGTGTCTCCGGGCCCAGTTTAAACACCAAACTCTAAGCCCTACGCCCCTAAACCCTAATTTAAGCCTTACATACCTGGACCGTTTGGTTTGAGTGTTCAGGCTTCCAGGTGCAGGGCTTCAGGGCTTTTGGGTTTTTTTGGTGTTGGTTTCCGGTTTGAACGTCTACTTTTGGGGGCCGAAATAATTACCAATGCTATTTAGGGGGGTTCCGTATTATATTTAGAATGGAATATACTCCAGGACATCCCAGAACCCTAGACCACCTGGACCCTCCATCTACCCTCTAAAGACCCTAAATACCCTTAATTTGGGACCATAAACCCCTATTTGAGGGTACTTGGAGGGTCCTGGCTCTCATTAAGGTAGGGTTTGGAGTTTTGCATGGCAAAGCTTTGGGTTTCGGGCCTGGCCCTCGAAACCCTAAACCCTACACCTTAAACCCTAAACCCTAAACTCTAAATCCTAAATACTAAACCCTAAACTCGAAACCCTAAACCCTAAACCTTAAACCCTAAACCCTAAACTGCTTTCTTCCTGCCGAAGATCTCCATTTGGGACATGACGGGAAGCCTAAGCCGGAGGGTTGACAGTTCAAGGTTATTAGGGTTTAGGGTTTTAGGGTTTTAGGGTTTAGGGCTTTAGGGTTTAAGGGGGTTCAGGGTTTAAGGGTTCAGGGCTTAATTAAGGGGGTTCAGGGCTTAAGGCTTAGGGTTTAGAGCTCTGGAGCACCTTCGGGTCCTCTCCGGTGCTCTCCAAGGTTCACGTATCAGGAACTGTCCTGTGTCTCAGAGCAGGTCAGAGGGTTTAAGGCTTTAAGGGTTTAGGGATGGCAGGCTTACATCCTGCATCTGGGATTTTGGTCCTCAAATTTAGGGTTTAGACCCTAAACGCTCAACCGTGTGCAAAGCCGACAAACACCCGGCAATCAGTCTGGGGGATTCTTAGTCGGGACCTTTGCTCCTGAATGCTACTGCACAGCCCGAGTAAACCACAATACCCTGCGGCCCACCGTTGTCATAGTACCCGTACCCCTTGTGCCCCACTCAGGATTGTAAACTTCCTGCCGCCGCACGTGCAGTGGCAGGAGCGGGGGGTCACAAGTTCGGTGTCATTGCTGCTAGATTTATTGTTGGTGCTGTTGTGTGCCATCACTCGCGCGCTCGCTCGCTCGCTCGCTCTCTCTCTCTCTCTCTCTCTCTCTCTCTTTCTCTCTCTCTCTCTCTGTCTCTCTCTCTGTCTCTCTCTGTCTGTCTCTGTCTCTGTCTCACAATCGCTTTGCGCGAACATGGATATGTAAGTAAGTACGTAAGTAGGTAAGTAGGTAAGTTATGTATGTATGTATGTATGTATGTATGTATGTATGTATGTACGTATGCACGTATGCACGTATGTGCGTATGTACGTATGTAGGTATGTAGGTTTGTATGCATGTATGTATGTATGTATGTATGTATGTATGCATGTATGCATGTATGCACATACATGCATACATACATGCATACATGCATACATACATACATACATACATACATACATACATACATACATGCAGACAAGGATGTCGTCATCGTCGTCGTCTTCGCTAGAAACGGAATACACTGCATAGTAAGCATATCTTATTTGTTGTCCCATCGATTCCCAAGCCGGCAGGAACTCAAGGACCTCTTCCGGACCGTGGGGGAGGTAAAGCATGCGGTCCGCGCCAGGTGATGTAAGGAAAAGGCGGGCGGACGGACATAAGGTATTATACACCTGTGTTTGTTAGGTGTCTATCCATGCAGCCCTCTACACAGATTCTACACATCTATCTGTCGATGTACATATGTCTTTCTACCTACATCTATCTATCTGTATCTGTGTATCCATACCCTCCTATCTCTATCCGTCTACCGATCTCCCTACCTACCGGTCTTGCTACTTATCTATGTCCCCATCTATCGATCCGTCTATATATCGATCATTCTATCTATCCTATGCTATTCTATCTATCCTAGCCTTTTTATCCTGGCCTAGCCGATACTATCTTATCCTATCTATCTACCTATATGTCTATATGTCTGGGTATCTATCTTACCTTCTGTATCCACCTATTGATCTAAAGAAGTGTCGACCTATCCAGCGACTTATCTCTCTACCTCTCAATCCAACTACCCATTTATACATCTATCCGTCTACCCACCTAACTTCATATTTGTCGGTCTATCTGTTATGTCTTTGTTTGTCTCTCTATCTGTCTATCTATCTATCCTCTACCTATCTATCTATCTGTCTATCGATCTTTCTATCTAGCTATCGATCTATCTATCTTTCTTTCTATGTTTCTGTCTATCTACCTTTCTATCTATCTGTCCATCCATCCATGTGTATATTCATCCATGTACCTGTCTAGTCATCTATCTGTCGATCTATCTTCTTGTCGGTCTGCCTGTCTAACTGCCACTGCTTTCCATCTATCGATCTATCTCTATGTGTAACTTTGTGCCTTGATCTGTCTGCCGGTGTCTGCCTATCCATTTATTCATCTATCCATGTCTCCGTTTACTCATTCAGCCATCCATATGCATATCCATATATCCATGTTAATCTCCGTATCCTCATCCCATTCCCATTCCCATTCCCATTCCCATCCGCATCCATCCATCCATCGCATCCATCCATCGACCGAAATCGATCGATCTGCCAGATCCTCCAATCTTATGCATTGTGGGATAGGGTTTGCAGCTTAGGGTTTAGGGAATTGGTTTAGGGTTTAGCATTCTCGGGTTTTTAGGGCTTAGGGCTTAGAGGTTTATAGGGTTTAAGGTTTTGGGGGGTATTAGAGGAGCCTTTTGCAGCGTACGTCTTCCCCTAAACCCTCAGCTCTCAACCCCTAAGCCCGAAGCCCTAAATTCCCTAAGCCCTATAAGCCCCAGGCCCTAAACCGAAGTCATTTTGCTGGATGCTTTCCCATGGAAAATCTGGGCCATCGGGTCAGACCCATCCTCCAAGCTTGAGACACCGAACATCGAGACCACTAGCGCATCATATGAGGTTGGAGTTTAGGGTTCAGGGTTTAGGATGTAGGGTTTAGGTTTTAAGGATTTAGGATGTAGGGTTTAGGGTTAACATAGGGGCGGCGCAAATTGGAAATGGTTTAGCTCCTCACGACAATACTAGACTACTGTAGACCAGACCAGACTAGACTAGGCTTTACTATACCATGCTATATACCCGCAAAACCCTGTTCCAATGATTAGAGCCCTTGTGTTAGTGCATATCTTGTTTCCTAAGTCCTCTCCATTCGTGCACATCTTTTTGGCCCTCTGAGCTTTAAGCCAGAAGCCCCTCGCTCACGCGATTTAGTTGCCCTGATTCTCTCTGGTTCTTAGTAGGGAATGGGGGAATGGATCCCTATGCTGGCCCCTCAAGGTCCGCTATAGTAGTCCCAATAACGCATTCCTCCATTCCCTACAAAGAACGAGTCAGCGATTTTAGGGTGATGCCTCAACACTCAACTCTCAAAGAAGAACTTCGAAGTTTGAGAAGAATCCAACCCAAATGGCCCTAAGTCCCGTTCTTTCGGCCCTCCTGACCCAAAGGCCCATAGCTCCCCAGTAGCCCTGGCAAGTTTTCGCCGGCAGGTGGGGTGAGGGGTGTCTACACTGCCCGGGGGACCCGGGCTAGGTTGATCCCGTGCAGGTGAAGATAAAAAGAGCTCTCGATTTGCTGAAATTAAGCTTTAGGACTTGGTTAAGGGTATTTTGTAGATGAGGGTTTGAGGAGCTTCGCAAGTTTTTGGGGTGCAAGCTTACGGTATAGGTTTCGGTATGAATTTGTTGCTTTGATTGAGTCTTGGGATTCACGATGCGGGGTTTAGATGTTTACGGATGGGCATGCGCACAGGATCCACGCCGCGCTGTCCATCGTTGCCCGAACTGCACAAGTTATTGATACTTGGACTCCGAGTCATCCGAGCCTTACTCATACCCCAGGAACGGCATACGACTTGTGCATACTATAAGCCCTAAACCCTAAACTTTAAACCCACCATCCTAGACCCGTAAGTTCAGTTCAGGTGGGTGAGCTCGGAATATCAGGGTTGCTCATGTAGGTAGCTCTCGAAATTAGCGCCCTTCTTTCGGTCCCAATATAGTACGGCACCCTTATTAAAGAGAGGATCCCTAATTTAGAGAACTGCCCATATAGAACGGCAAGATAAGCCAGCAGCATCCTTGTTGAAAGGACCCCGAAGAAAGCTACTTCCACCTAAACTTCTACACAAACTGGAGTAGTACCATTCCACAGGGTTCCGTAATATGAGTCGTTCTCTAAATTAGGGTCCCTTTAAGGGTCCTTTTTGCAAGGGGTGCCGTACTAGTTTTGGGCCCGAAACAGGGACCCTCGTTTAGAGAACTACACATATGAATATACTGTGATGTACCCCAAAACCCTCTTTCATGTATGAAGGCCCCCACATTAAACACAGTTAGCCGGGCGAGTATCTCTCGAGGCCCTACTGCTTGATTTCAATCAATATCAGCCTCGAAACCTTATAAACTCAAATCTCAAACTCGTACTTAAAGGATCATGGGTCTTAGTAACTAGGACTCTAAATATGTAACTATATGATAAGTAAATACTCATTGCCTAGAACCCCAATTATGGGAATTGTAGCCTGACCTAGTAAGTCCCATGATCCTACAAGCATGGCGTGCTTCTTGCTCCTCTTGCAAGGCGGTTGGCCAACAGCATCGGCAACCCCCCCCCCCCCCCCCCCCNNTAAACCCTAAACCGCCTAAACCCCTCTTGAACCAATGTGGAACCATTGTTGGCTCCTTGAATTGAAACGGACAGCAGTCTGTAACAGGCTTCCGTGTAAGCCCTCAAGCCTAAACTCTCTGCTTCCTTCGGCTCGTTTCTGGCCAGCCTGGCGCACATCCATGCATGCATCAAATTTCTGACAACCTCTTCATAAAGATTAGGGACATGTTCAACGCCGTGACTTCGGGGACAGTGGGTTCAGACGCTGGGGTGAGTCGACAGGTAGGTTCAGGCTGCAGGCGCTCCTGCTTGCAGCTTTCTATGGCCATGCGTGCCGGACTCTGCTTCACCCGCAGTTTCCTTTTCCTACGTGTCCAGAAGCCCAGGGCATGAAATTACCTCTTGGATGTATAAAGAGAAGACAGCAACCCAAAGAGGCTAAAAGGTCGAAGGTTATGTACCCTAGTACTAAGCTGTTTCTTGCGCTTCGGGCCTAGGTGTGGAACTGATGGGGTTTACCATACAGGGCTTCGCATTTAGGGTCAAGGCCCTAAGAGTTGAAGCCCTTAAAGCAATCATTGCGAATTCCACCGGGGTGTAAGCAAGTTTGGCCGAGTAGGTGTTTGAGGATAGAGCTGTCTCCATACAGAGTGTCTGAGGCTTAGGGATAGAGATGCCTATTATAGCTGAAGAGCCGCTGTTGTTTGGTCACTTACCCGTTCCTCGGAACCGCCCCATGCTAGCACCTAAACCCTAAATACCCACTATAAAGGACTCGCAGCCCGAGTCTAGGATTTGGCAGGTCTTGGTATGGTTTAGGGGCTTAAGCTTAGGCTTAGAGTAAGTAGCCGTTATTGATTGGAGTTATGCCCCTCGAATGTTAACCTTTACTTCCCCTAGGATACTGAACAAGTAGGTAGTGCATACTCTGGATATTACTTGGATTCCCAAAAAGCCTTTCCGTTCAAGGATTTGTTTGCGAAAATCATAAAACAGGAGCCCGGAAAAGGTCGGTTCCTCGGGTTCAGGTTGGTATTAAGCAGACATCCGCGAGAATGTTGATGAAGACCTGAAGGCTCAAAGTGGACACTGGGACTTGGCTTGAGGGTAAAGTTGAGGGTTTGGTGGTTTAGGGTTTAGGGGTTTAGGGTTTAGGGTTTAGGGGTTTAGGCTTTAGGGTTTAGGGAGGGGTTTTGGGTTTGGGGTTTAGGGAGGGGTTTAGGGTTTAGGGTTCAGGGTCAGTGGGTATTCAGGAAGCCCGTCGCCCTAAACCCTACGCCCTAATCTCAGACTGCTGAGGAGATAGCCTAAACCCTAAACCCAACCAGGTTCATGCAGTAAGACCTTCAGGTCCTGAATCCTAAATCGTATTTCCTGAGTCCTGCCTGTAGTCTCCACTGTGGTTCCTTGTTGGGGTTTATCTTTATAAGGGGAACTACAATGAAGACGGATAGGTAAACCATAGACTACCCCGAACCCACCCTCAACCGCGAACCCTAAAACCAAGCCCAAGCCCAAGACCCTAAACCCTAGAAGACCTAGCCTAAAGCCTGAAACCCAAACCCTAAACCCTGAACCCTAACCCCGAAACCCTAAGACCTCACTCAAGCCATAAGTCGTCCCGGATGACCTTGAGAGAAATTCGGCTCTCAGCGTGGCAGCCGGGAAGAGGAATAGTTGGAAGAGTGCGGTGCTTTAGGGTTTGAGGTTTAGGGCTCAGTGCATTGGGTTTCAGGTGCTTTAGGGCTCAGGGTTTAGGGTTTAAGGTTTAGGGTTCAGGGTTTAAGGTCTAGGGCTCAGGGTTTAAGGTTTTGGGTTCAAGACTTTGGGACGAGGATTTGGGGTTTATGGCTGGTACCATGACGGAATATCGCTATCGTAGTTCTTAGTTGATACAAACAGATGGTCATGTGTTAGCCTAGAGGAAGGACAGCACTATTCATGCCTGCTCACAATGTGACCACTTTGAAATCTGACAGCCGGCAAGAACGCAAGTCGAGTAGCACATGTTCAGGAACCACGTGCATCTAGTTGTCATCGTGCTTTTGAAATATGAGCCTCGGAGTGGAGTGAATATGCTTAGATTGAAATAGTGGTTTGCCGCTGTGTGTTTGCCTGGTTTTTCTCTGTCCGATAGCACTAGCCCCCAAGACCGGCATCCTGCGAAAAGGGTTGCACAGGGATGGCGGTTTTTGTTGTTTGTGTTTTTGCTTCTGAGGTGTTTTGGCTACAGCATTACGGTATTAAGTGTTCGGGATCACGTGATTCCGTCCCAGGCAGTTAGCCAGACAGCCCTTCACCCTGAGCCCTGAACCCTGAACCATACTGTTGATAATATAAATCCTGCATTACCTTCATTACCATAAACTATGGGAGTTATGGTATATTCCTTATTGTGGTTAATGCAGGATATATATATATATACATATGTCATCAACTGTATCTTCGTGATCTTCAAAACAGAAGCCTTCTCTCAGGTGCCATGCTTGTACAAATCGTCGGGGCCACAGCCGCCAGGGGGGGGGGGCAATTGTTTCAAAAACCTAAACTCCCAGCCTAAATGCCCTTAGCCCTAAACCCTAAATGCCCTAAGCCCTAAACCCTAAATGCCCTAAGCCCCTAAGTTTCATGGACGGGATCGGGTGAGGGTGTGGGGTTTTGGGGGGCCTAGGCGCCTCGAGACTAGGGTTTCGGGCTTCAGGTTTAGGGTTTTTTTGGGTCTAGGGGGGGTTTGCAGGGTTCAGGGTTCCGGGGTTTAGGGTTTTATAGGGCTTAGGGTTTTTGGGTTTAGGGGTTTAGGGTTTAGGGGTTTAGGGTTTAGGGGTTTAGGGTTTCGGGGTTTGGGGTTTTATGGGATTTAGGGTTTTATGGTGTTTAGGGTGTTATGGGGTTTTGGGTTTAGGGCTTTATAGGGCTAGAGGTTTAGGGATTTCTAGGGTTTAGCGTTTAGGGGTTTAGGGTTTTTATAGGGTTTAGGGTCTAGGGTTAGGGGTTTATAGGATTTAGGGATTTTGGGGATTTAGGGGTTTAGGGGTTTGGGGGTCTAGGGTCTGGGGTTTGACAGGATTTAGGGGTTTAGGGTTTCGGGGCTCAGTTGCTCCGGAAACTTGCAGGGTTCTGCCCGCAACTCCGACACCCCTGGCTCCTTTTTTCTGAGCTGAACCTGGTGCGATCCAACTCTCTGCCCTTATGTAAGACTTCACGAATCTGAAACCCTAAATTCCGCTGAAGCTTGGAATCGTGGACAAGATTTTTGCTATCCAACTTTTCACAGAAGTGGGAGAAAGCTCTTTGAGACCAGGTCTTGCTTTCTTCCTGCCAGCTCGCTGCTGGCTTCGACCTCTTTCAGTCCATTGGATGCTCGACTGAAGGAATGCGATAAGTCCCTAAGCCCTAAGCCCTGAAGCCTGATCAGACATGGGGCTCGAAGGCCGAGAGGTTCGGGTACTACCCTAGTGCTGAGAACTTGCGACCTGAAGGCTCGGGCTTAGGGCGTCGGGGTGCAGATATCCTACGTTTTCGAGCCTTTTTCCCAAACACTAAGCCCTTATAAGCCCTAAGCCCTAATCCCTAAACCTCTTGAAAGTTGTTCAGTTTAAGAGCTCAGGGGGCTTGGGTGCCGAGCCCTACGTAGCCTCGAACTATCACAGACACAACGACGCCTCCAATGTCAAGGCCAAGCTTGAGGTTTAGGTCTTAGGGTTTAGATTTAGGGCTTAGGGCTTAAGGTTTAAACGTCTAGGGTTTAGGGTTCAGAGTGCAGGGTTTTTAGGCAATTTTTAGGCAGGGTTTAGGGTTTAGAGCTACAGCTACGGCCATGGCGCACCCTGCGATGATCATGTGAGCGCGAGGCGAAAGAGTAACACTTGGAATAGCAAGAGATTCAATGCAGGGTTTTAGGGTTGAGGGGTTTACGCTTTTGGGGCTTTGCAAGGGCAAGAAGAGGAGCAGCAGCCATTTTCGCACTGCAAGTACTCCGATCGACGCGAGGGTAGCTGCCAAAAGGCACAACAGGGCACATCACCATAGTCGTGCGCAGCCATTACACCAGCACTTCTGCAAATAACAACAAAGAACCAGGTGAGCAGTAAGTCACAAGCCCTCTGCATCTGGGGTCAGCGATTTGCTGCTCCGGATGGCGCGGTTTGTGCATATACTTCCTGGTAGATGCATGCTTGTAGCTCGGTTGAAGTTGCGGATGTGCACACTGCCTGTCTCTCTCTCTCTATGTATGTATTATACATATATATATATATACATACACGTGCAGACTTGTCTTCGCCTGCATTCGCTGCATTACATCATTTCCAAGAGCAGAAGCCTCACAGACATCCTCAACTGCGCCCCATGAACCCTTAACCCTAAACCCCGAACCCTAAACCCTAAACCCTATAACCCTAAACCCTAGCCCGTCTAGACCTCAACCCCGAATCCTAACCTACACCCTAAACTGACGAGCCCAACCGGTCGTAAACCCATCGCACCAAATTCCGAAGCCCTAATAAGCCTGAACCTTATAGTAGTATAATGCTAGTACAGTCAGACTTTAACAGCATTATGATTCTATAACAATAACACTATATAGTGCTACTCTACTAGTACTATAATCATGCTAAACCCTAAACCCTAATTCCGGAAACCTCCTAAGCCCTAACAAACCCTAAACTCTAAACCCTAAACCCTAAAAACCTCTAAAAAACCCTAATAAACCCCAAACCCTAAGCCCTAATTCCGAGAACCCGGGTCTAGAGACCTGCTGCCTAGGACGCCTCTTTGGCCAGAAAGTCGAGGAGGAGGCCCAGGACTCAAGCGGCTTTTGAGGGTTTTAGGCTTCAGGGGTTTAGAGCTTCAGGGGTTTAGGGGTTTAGGGTTTAGAGGTTTAGGGTTTAGGGGTTTAGGGTTCAGGGTAAAGTTTAGGGTGTAGGGGTTTCAGGCTTTAGGGGTAAAGTTTAGGCTGTAGGGGTGTAGGGGTTTAGAGTCTAGGGGTCTAACAGAGTTCCCTCGGGCTTTCATTCTGTAGGGTTAGGGTTATTGTCTCTTATCATACTGCAGGGTTATATTGGGGTTTACAGGATGTTCTGGAGGTTTGTTATGGGTGCTGCATCCAGGTTTTCAGGACACCTAGATGTGAGAATCCATGAAAGGTGATGGGGTTCTAGAGTGGTTTAAACCCTAAGCCCTAAACCCTAAAGCGTTATAAGGGCCTGCAGGACTCCTTATAAGGGTTTACGGATGTAGCTCCGGATTCGGTTTCCGGGCTTCGGGGACCACCCTAAATCCTCAACGCCCTCCATCCCAGCAGTTTGGTGTCTTTGAGGTTCCATGGTGTCCGGACCTGGGTTTAGGCTTTGGGGTTTAGGCGGGTTTTAGGGTTTGGGGCTTGGGGATTAGGGTGAAGGGATCGTGGGTCAAAGGTGTTTTTTTGCCGACATATCGACATCTGGATTCCGGACTGTCCAACAGAATCGTACAGATCTGTTCAGGTAGCAATCATTTTCCTACGTACATGAGGAAGCTTGAACAAAAAGTGATATCCAAACTCGAGAAACCCGATGGTGGATTCCGCTTGGACTCCGTGCCGGTGGCCGGGCTGCAGGAACGGCTGCGTGCACCTGTTGCGGCTGCACGAACTTGCGGACGAACCACCCCTACCGTACTCTCACTCGCGCTGGTGTGCCGAAGGTCACTCAACTGGCGCAGCTGCTGAAGCAGCTCGTGCTCACGGAGCAACAACCGCAGAGCGCCTGCGTGAGAACACGCAGACAGCACATGCCGAGGAGCGCTCCAGTGCGGGCGTCGAGGTGTTGGAGGCTTTCTGGCGTGGTTGGTGTTGTTACAGCGAGTGCATGTGACGAGGATTTCCTGATGGATCCGGAGAATCATGCCTGGATCGGACGAGGGGCTCACAAAGGACCAATCCAGGAACCATCAAAGGGTCCCTGTTCGAACCTACCCATAGGCTCCTTAGTAGTTCCTTTTTGGGATTGCCTTATAGGATTCTAAATATAAACCACAAAAAGGAACTACTTAGGAGCCTATGGGTAAACCCTAAATCCACAAGTATTTCTCCACATGCCGAGGCAGTGTCGGGGGAAAGCCCGGCCCCCTACGCGCTCTTCACGCACGAGCGGGCCTCGATCACGGTTTAGGGTTTGGGTTTAGGGTCTACAGTCCCGTGCATATTTTAAATAGAGAAGAGATGAATCGGTGAAGATATCTTCTTTCATTTCCGTGGCGTAGAAGAAGGGCTACTGTGCAAGGCCTTGCTCACTCCCTAAGAAAGGACAACCGTGAGGCTTAGCCCTTTGGCCAGGGAACCCAGTTCCCTGAGCCCTCAACCCTATAAACCCTGAATCCTATAATTCCTAAACCCTAAACCCTAAAGCCTATAATCCCTAAACCCTCAATCCTATAATCCCTAAAACCCTAAACCCTATAATCCCTAAACCCGAAACCCTGTAGGTAACTTGGCTCGTAGGGTCGGTTGAAGCTCTTTGAAGCGACAGGGGTTTAGGGTTTACCTCCTTTTTAGTTTGGGTTTAGGGTTTTAGGCATTTAGTTTGGGTTTAGGGTTTAAGGTATTTAGTTTGGGTTTAGGGTTTTAAGGTATTTAGTTTGGGTTTAGGGTTTTAAGGTGTTTAGTTTGGGGCGCTTGGGGTTTATGATCACCGGGCCACAGGGCTTCAGCAGTTATCAGGTGTTATGGTTTGGCCTGGTTTCGCAGTTGTCTTATTGGGATTGCACTGGAGAGACGAGGCCCCAGCTTCAACTCCTCAACCCCATAATTAACCTAAACAGTAGAACCATGTAGAACCCCAAAACCCCAGAAAGAAGCCTGGGTTCGTTAGACCCCATCCCTAAAGATCCCTCTAAACCCTAAAAGGAAATCCTGGCTTCCGTAAACCATATACCCCAAAACCCTAGGTAAGGAAACCCTGGGGTCCGTAAACCCCGAGCCCGAAACCGTGGAAGGAAACTTGGGTTCGGTTTTGAAGTCTTGAGTTCGCCTCTCGGCATATGAAAAAGACAATAGTAATAACGATCATGGGAGTCAAGTCGTCATCATCATGAGAATCATAAGATGACTAAGATCTACTGAGTAATCATATCTTACTTCATCGGTCACCTATAGGCCTCCGGCCTCCCGGATGCCTTTGACAACGTAGCCGCATTCCAGGAGATAAGCTGGTGTTTCTCAGATCTACGGGAGCTACTGGGGTTTGGGCTTCAGGGCTTAGGGCACCCAGGGCCAGGAAAGGCCACCTCATAAGATCACTTCATCATTCCTTGCATATTTAGCTTCCACATGAGAGATCCTGGTCTTGATTGAAGTTATGCCATCACCGTGGCTGCTTAGACTGGAGCACTTCAAGCCTCTATGGTCTCGTAGATTTTCGCATCGCCCACAAAAGCCGCCTTTGTCATACGCAGGAGATCCTAAACCCTCGAGGATTCCGAACTCCCCAAAGTCCTGAAATCCGAAGCCTCTGCCCATACCAGCGGCCGGGCAGCGTGCCAGGAGTTCGTCGGTTTTTCGCCCTAGGCATAAGACCCGGGTTCCGGTTTCGGGGTTCGGGATGTTTTGGGCAACGCCAAGGATGCGAAGCAGCTGCACTGTGCCGACCGCGAGCTTAGGCTCCGCATGCTAGAAACCTGAAGCATCCGGGCCCCTCCGACGCCCAGGTCTTGCTTGAGCGTTTATAGTAGCCGATGAGCCGGTATTTCAGTGATCGTAGTAGTACATCCTCCAATGCTGTTCTTGTCAGTCGTTACGACTACGCTTCCTTGGCTCTGCGGTGCAGGCACCCTTGCGTCACTGAGCTCTCGCAGTTCCTGAAGGACATGGTATGTTGAGGAAACGCTGGAATCCCACTAGGAATGGGGTGGGGTGCTGATGGGAGACTCCGTTTGGAAGACTAGACTGCTGGCGAATGCAATAGTGATTATGGCGAAGATGAATTTCGACTGCTCTGATGATAGGAACTGAAAACATGACAGTGGTGGTATTCATGATGCAGCCAAACCTCCAAACCGTAAACCCTAAACCCAAGCATGATTGTAGTGATGCGCATAGTCGGAGTTGCCACCATGCCGAGGGAAGGTAAGGCTCCCTTCTCTTGACAGGACAGGAACAGCAGCAGCGCGCGTCAGTCGCCCGTCTCTGTTGAGGTTTCGAGAACTGAGGGTATGTATGTGTGTGTGTGTATATATATATATGCATATGTATGTATTGTTATCAAAGGTTATATATATATGTTGTCTATACACAAGTATATACCTATCTACCTACCTACCTACCTACCTACCTATCTATCTGTCTATCTATCCATCAATCTACCTAACTGTCCATCTATGTATCTTTCGATCAACCAATCTATCTATCTATCGATTTATCTATCTATCTGTCTATATATACCTACCTACCTACCTACCTACCTACCTACATACATACATACATACATACATACATACATACATACATACATGCACACAGGTATTCCGACAACTAGAATGAAGTTTCAAGAAAAATGCAGGTTTTCACATGCGCGCTCTGGAGTACACAGGCAGAACTTTTGCACGGAAGATGACACCATGCACATGACATGGGCCTATGTGCCGTTTCTACACGGTACCTCATGCCCCCCCCCCCCCCCCCC
>CAJNJA010087830.1:0-20143 GCA_905231915.1 Symbiodinium necroappetens
GTGTGTGTGTTTGTTTTTTTGTTTGTGTTTGTGCGTGTGTGTGTGTGCGTGTGTGTGTGTGTGTGTGAGTGTGAGTGTGAGTGTGAGTGTGAGTGTGAGTGTGAGTGTGAGTGTGAGTGTGTGAGTGAGTGAGTGAGTGAGTGAGTGAGTGAGTGAGTGAGTGAGTGAGTGAGTGAGTGAGTGAGTGAGTGTGTGTGTGTTTTTGTTGTTGTGTTTGTGTTTGTGTTTGTGTTTGTGTTTGTGTTTGTGTTTGTGTTTGTGTGTGTGTGTGTTTGTTTGTTTGTTTGTTTGTTTGTTTGTTTGAAGGTGTGTTTGTTTGAAGGTGTGTTTGCGTGTGTGTGTGTGTGTGCGCCTGCGTGTTTGTCTGAGTTTGTGTGTGTCCGCGTGCGTGTTTGTGTGAGTTTGTGTGTGTGTGTGGTTGTTTGGTTGTTTGTTTGTTTGGTTGTTTGGTTGTTTGTTTGGTTGGTTGTTTGGTTGGTTGCTTGTTTGTTTGTTTGTTTGTGAGTTGCGTGTGCTTACGTCTTGCGTGATCTTCTGGACCCCAAATCAGGTACTGTCCAAAAGTCAGAGCAAGTCGACATTGTCGTGTACAGCGCCGTCATCAGCTCGTGCTCGAAGTGTGCGAGGTGGCAGATTGCTGTCGAACTGCTGAAGGACTTCGAGCAGGCCGCCGCAGCCCAAACAGCAAATGCGCAAACATACAACGCGGCGATGCTCGCCTGTGTCACGGGACATGCCTGGAGGACGGCTGCGGCACTGGCATTGCAAATGGAGCGCCAGCAGGTGGAAGCCGACGTGATTGCTTCCTGTACAATGGTTGGTGCCTTCGTCGCTGGTGCGCAGCCGGTGCAAGCCGCGGCCTGCATGGACTTGCTGCACCAGCGAGCACTCGCAGCCACGCCCGCATGATCTTCGTGCGCCGACAGCATCCTTTGGCACCGTGGCTCTCCATTTTGCAGCCTTTCACAGATACCAGGAATTGCCAAGGCCTCGAAGAAGAGCTCGTGTGTTAGGGATTTCGTCGCGCCGAAACCACCGACGGGCTAGAACTAGCCTAGATGGCCGGGTTCACGCCGGACGTGATGTTTCCGTGGCTCGCATGGTGCCGGACTTGACGATCAACCTCGCCGGAGTCAATGGTAGCATGTAGAGAATGCATGATGCACACAGCAAAGTGTCCCTTATAGGTTTTGTGTGCACGTTAACGGCTTGCCGTCCCCTGCTTGAGGAGGGTTCCATCGTTTCCGACATGTTATGGGGACACTAGCTCAATTGCCGCACGCAGCGTGGAGGGAATCTGTTTGGAGGCTACCGGGGTAGTCTCCACGCAGGCTGCGAGACTGGTGCCGGAGAAATGCGTATCAAAATACGAAGTGTTGAAGCAAAAGCTGAAGCATGAGTGAACGACAAACCATCGAAATAAGACTTTCCGGGTTCAAACACAAACCATGTTAGATCAGAGTCTTTCAGGATTGTGACAGTGCGCACCTCTTGTCTTCGGGAGATACCCAAATGTCAGTTGCTCCAGAACACAATGCAAAACTGTGTTGGCCGTAGCTGAGATGTCTGAGAAGCAGTAGTCCTGCACCTCTATGCTGGCGGCAGGAAGGACTGCATCGGCAACGCAAACCCGGCAACATTGCAGGGACTTCGGATAGGATGGGATCGATGTATCAGAAAATTTATCATGATACTTCGTGCCGTGCGACAATGCAGTAATGCTGTTGCCTAGAACTTCCGGTGTTGGGATAGAAGCGTGGGTCGCTTCGTTCTCTGGAAAACTCCGATGTGCCTTGGACACAGCTCCTTTTTGGGCGGCCTGGGTCCGAGCAGACGCTTTGCTGTGCTCACTGTGCAGTCATGCTCAGCCTACATGTTGTGAGGGCAGTTGCGACTGGTAATCTGGTGACGGAGAGGAAAGGCATGAATCTCCTTGCATTCGCCACATTCACAGGACAAAGCAAAGTCCAGTACTGGTTTAGGTGCTGTGTTCTCACCGTGGACTTAAGCAGTGCTCGCCTCGCGCGAACTTGGTCCAAGGTCCCAGTTAGGGATCGGCCAGTCTGATTTTGCGCCGCCATTCGTGTCGCATTGTCGGTCAGTACACGTTTGCAGAGGAAGCACACTTTGCAGCGTACCTGCTCTCAAAGCCCCAAGACTTTCGACACTCAACCTAGCCTGATCGGCACGACCAACAGGATGCATACACCTACAGTGCGACAGCCTACAGACCCTCAGTGCAGTGTCACTTCTATTCGGGCGCAAACAATTAGATATCCGGCTACACGCCCTTGGATGCGGCGCGGCTGGGTTCTCAGAGCTCTCACGGTAAGCCGTTGTGATGTGGACCACCCTGCAGGCGGCACATGGCCGCAGGCTGATTCCGACTCATCTCAGCCTGCCAAGGCTGGAGCTGGAAGTCGACACCAGCGGACTGCTGTGTGTTTATGGGGTCAGTTGGCAGCTTGGCCGCAGTGCACTGGGGAATTCCGCCTTGGGTTGGGGCTTTGGATTGGCTTAAGCAGTGAAAAGGCTGTATATTCGGAGGCCGACATTGCTCCGGCATCTTGGGTCCAAGAAGACGTGTTGTGGAACTTGCTCAAACTCAAAAGTACAGTATCGGCTTGCAGGAATCGCACCATGCTTGTGTCGCACGTTTCGTAGTAGGAAGTAGACAGAAAGAAACGCCACTGCCCTTTTTCGTGTGATCAAAAGCCCCTAAATAAGAAGCCCCTGCCCTTGTCAACCCAGGCACACGCAGACCCGCCCGCCCCTGACGAATCATGCTTCCCAGGCAGGCCGCAATGGGCCAGCAGGGTAGCCGAGCAGACGACGGCGAAGCGGCTCGGCAAAAGATGCAGATTGGTCTTAGAGATCGTAGAGCGTGTGGGGTTCCAGTGTTGCAAGTATTCGCAAGTCGTACAGTGTTTATCGTGGTAACCGTCGCCATTTTGCAACTGGCTGCGGCTGAACTCTGGAGCTCTCGAGGGTAAGGAAGACTCTGGCATCATTGAGGTTGGCGATGGGCCCATCAAGCTTGCACGAGCTTTAAATTTTAAAAGTGCAAGATGCAGCAAGTAACAAGCATCAGGGGCAACAGCGAGCCGCTTGAGGCAAAGACTCCCTCAAAACACGCGAGCGATAGAGAGAGAGAGAGAGAGAGAGAGAGAGAGAAAGAGGGCTGCCCTCGGCCTATGTCCCAAGCAATGCAAAGCAAAGGGTTCGTCTTGAGTTGGTCGTTGGAACTCTTGATGGATTCAGCCGAATCTCTCTCGGTTCACGTCCTGTGTGTTTCGACAAAAGGTCGTGTGGGCTTAAAACCCGGCAAGCCTGAACGCTCATTACGCCCGGGAGAGGGAGGGAGAGAGAGAGAGAGATGTCGCTTTAAGCGATTTATGTTCGTTCTTCACACCCCTGTACCTGCAAAACATTTGCGGTTGGGCTTTAAGCCCGGGGGTCTTGACCGACCCCCATGCCCGGGAGAGAGAGAGAGAGAGAGGTGCGTCGGCCCCTCGAGTTGGCAGAGAGTGGCCTCTGCCTCCTCGGGGGGTGGACGTTCTTCTGAGTGGATGAAAAATTCAATGGTCACTTCCAAGCTCCTCTGGAAATGCACAATACAGTCGACAAGCAAATGCTCAAGCAGAGATGCAATCAGCTTCAGAATGCAATCTCCCGGTCAGGAATGTCTTGTCAGCACTTCAGCCAAATGTGCAATGAGGTCAATATGCCTCAGTGGTGTACAAGTGGTACAGCAACGTCCATGATAGAGGCAATTCCTCTAAAACGGTTCCTTGGCCAATGCTCTTTAGGCAATGGCCACAATCACAACAAAATTAAATCAATATTATTTCGCAAACAAGAATGAAAGTGAACGAATACGAAAATCAATGACTCGAAACAGTTGCTGAATGTCACTTGCGCACGCACTCTCAATGCACTGTTGCTCAATGCTTCGGAGAAACTTGTTCAACTCAATGCGCATCAATCGGAGTCACACGTAGATGTACAATTACACCATCATCCCGCGAAATGCTTCGGCACGTGTAATGTCAGTGCAGCGATCATCCAATATCTTTCGCAGAAAATGTGGACGTCAATCCACCTGACAGTTACTCCGCCAATGGTGGTACCAATCCACTCAAAATGCAGTCAACCATGTGACAATGTCCCAGGAGCAATCACTGCTCGAGGCGGACAATGCTTCCGGCCGGGACAATCACCGTCGTGATCGAAGTGTCTCGCAATGGGCGAGATTCTTCAGTTTCACGGACAATGCGACCTGCACGGACCACAATGTCCTGTTCCTTACAATCACCGTCAAGGAGCGACAATGTGGTTGGAAATGCTGCCGCATATTCAATAGGAACCAATGTATGCTTTGCAAATGCAAAGCTTGGTGCAGAATGCTTGTAGCAATCGAGGTGTACCCAATAGTACAGCTCATCAAGTGACAATCTCGCGTCGAATGCAGCCATGTTGTCAATCTCGGCTTGTTCCAATGAAAATGTCCGGCCGTCAATGCTGTCAGCTGTCGTAATGACGCAGTTCAATTGGCCTGGTCCGGGAAATGAGGAGACATCAATGCTTCGAGTTGCAAGCAATGTCTCAATCATCGTAAGCGGCAATGCCAAATAGACCCAGACAGACGACAATGCATTGTGTGGGTCAAATGAAGAATTCGCCGCCAATACCATCGTCGTGCGGAATGCTGCACGAAGAAATGTGTCAATCTTCGGGTATGGGCAATACAGATACTGCCCCAAATCGACACCATGTCGCATGCCCATGCCCGAATCGCATGCCAATGTATGCCACCTATCTCCAATTATGTTGTTCAATCCTTGCTGCATGGATGTTGACCCCAATGCGGATGTTTGAATAGGGGGCTGGTGCACAATGAGTGCTGGCGACAATTGCGACTGGAGCAAATCGCCTGTAATGCGGACAAATTGTGCCGCCACAATGGCAATTGTTTTCTCCAGTTCAATGAAAGCAGAGTATGCCAATGGCTGATCAACCCGATCAGAGGCAATGTGTGTTGACATCTATGTCAACATCTCTGCCAAATTGTCGAACAATGGCATCACCGTCGTGCCAGTTGTTTGGCTTGAAATCAATAGCAAAATCGACAATGTCAAATCGCACAGCCAATCATACACTCTCTGGGTGCTCCACGAGTCAATCGTGTTGCGCGCCTTATTGACGCGACGAATCACTTCGTTCAATGTCGAGACCATGGCGTCGAGACAATGAAATGTTGAGTAATCTACAATGCGAAGCGCAATGCAAGAAGGCTGAATCGCGCAATTCCACTCTGAAGCAATCGACACGAAGAGCAATCACTTCAGTGCACTCCAATCTGAGCTTGGATGGAGAAATACTATGTACAATCAACAGACCTTCACAATCTGTAACACATGCTCGAAATGACTCAGTTCAATCGGAAAAAAGCAAGGAGAAATGAAAACTTTTATGCACAATGATCTTTACAATGACTGCAATCCAACTTCCCTGTTGGAACTTGCAATCAGCAGTGGCGAAGCCTTCAACAGTTTCAAGAGGAAGAAAAAGCACAATGAACATGTTCGTTCCATGTCACATGCAACGCAAAAGATCAATCTGGAAAACTTGACATGCAATGCCGGCTAAATTCACTCTCTCAATTCTCTCCTCTTCTTTCTCCTTCTTTCTTTGTCAATCACGCAGCCTAAGGCGCGGGCGCAGCGAGTCCTGAGCGGTTGCTCAATGAAACATAAGTGAAACATTTTTTGTTTTGTTTTACTAGTCTATCTGATAGAAATCGTGGGAATGCGAAGTACCTACGATGCCCAACTTCGCAATCAAGTTGCGGAGGACTTCAGTAGGGGAATACTTCGTCAATACATCGGCTGGGTTGAGTTTTGTGTTAATCTTCTTCACAACCAATACACCTGAGCGTACCAAGTCCTGAATGTATAGGTACCTTAGCTCAATGTGTTTGGACTTCTTGCCTGCACCAAAACGTGTGGCAATGGAGCGTCCGGCTGTGGAATCGGTGTGCACAATCATGTGCACGCGCTTAGCGAACTCGGCTTCAAGAATCAATGACTTCAAGAACAAAGCTTCACTTGTACCCTGTCCAATGGCATACAGTTCAGCCTCGCCTGAGCTCAATGCTACAGTGGCGTGCCTGCGACTGGTGTGAATCACATCGCAATTCAACACCTGTGCTGTACCTCCACTCGTGGACTTCCTTGTTTTGCTACATCCGGCCCAATCACTGTCAACGTAGCAAACAATGTCAATAGAGGATGTCCAATCACGTAGCATGTGGCTTGGCTTCAGTCTCAATTCTCAATACGTAGTCACGAGTACCTGCCAAGTATCGGAGAAGATGCTTTAATTTAGCAAGGCTCTCAATAGTGGGACCTTTGACGTCACGCGACAATTCCTTGACAGAGTAAGAACAATCTGGTCTCACAAAGGCCAACCAAAGAAGCTTACCTACCGCAGTGCGGAACAATGAATGCGCTTGTGAATCAAGAGCAACGTCGGCATCTTCAATCCTCTTCAAAGATGACGATCCGGCAGTATTCACAGAGTTTGATTTGCTCAGTTTGTAAAGATCAAGCAAGTTGTCAATGTAGTCTTTCGGCATGAAAATATCAATCGAGTCACCGTTGTGTCTCAGTCTTCTACCAAGAAAACTATGCTCGGTATTCGCCTTGAGCTCTCCTGTGATCTTTTCACCAGCAATTTACTGAGAGCTTCAATGTATTCCTGCTTCAGTTTAGGATCACCGACAATCAGAAGATCGTCGACGTAAGCCAAAACATACAATGACCGTGACTTGTGGCAATACAAGTTACCATCCGACTTGCAGCGTCCGAATCCCAATCGCTCCATGACAGATGCGAATTGATCTTGCCACAATCTAGGAATTTGGCGCAATCCATACATCGAACGGTTCAATCTCCACAAGCAGCGGAAGTCTGGGTAATACTCCGCAGGTGGCCAAACACAGGCTCCTCAATAGGAGCATGTAGGAATGCCGTGGAAATGTCAGCTAGGCTGATCTCCCAACACCTTGCCAATGCCATCACGATCAAAAGCCTGAGGGTGACCAATGACGGAGTGCTAGCATACAATGAATCAGAATCAAGCTTGGCAGAATCTTGGAAAAATCCTTGAACAACCAATCTCATGCGAAGTTCGGTATCAGTGTTCCACCTTTTTACCCACCGAACTCCAATTGCACCGTCAATTTCTGACAGAGTACAATTCTCGATAAGAACTTCAGTATACACGTTGAAATCCTTCATTGATTGGAGTTCCTTGTTCATTCCAATTCTTTGGGCCTCTTCTGGGAATTCGCGAGTCACATCCCAAATCACAGGCTCAGAAAGCTTAATTTCCTGATGCAGTTCCTCATGATCCATGTTCACGTGAACGGGAACAGCCATGCCATCCTTCAATGGTGCCTCAGTGGCTCCAATTAGTCCAGCAATGTAATGAACAGCACGTGACACTATTCTGGTGACGGAATGAACAGCCGCAATTCTCTGGACCTTTTTAGGCACACTTGGAACCTCCGTATCCGGGTCAATCCGACTTGCCTTAGGTGACGGTTCCTCCAATCCATCACCTGATCTTCGAATGCCAGGAGAAAATGGCAATTCTGGAACCGAAATCTCAGAACCAGCTGTAGGTTGATCGAACAGTTCTGGAGGGAGCAATTCGATGTCTCGCCGTTGGTCAGGAGTCAACTCGCTCGGATCCATAAGCCTCGTTGAGGGATCAGTCAGGTTATCATCATCGGGGCGTTCATCATCAACCTCGTCATGCGCTTCACCAGAAACATCAATCTGTGGCAATTCAGTTGGAGGTTTAGCTCTGGCTTTCTGCGAAAGGGTCAATGACTCCGAATACACGAAATCAGTTGACTCCGCTTCTGCAACACGCGGTTTCCAAAGCAATGCTTGAAGCGTCATCAATGGTTCTTGTTTCCGCTGCAATGACGGTGAGAATCGACGAATGGTCCTCACCTTCAGGGGTCGCGACAATGATTTCATCTGCCTCAGTGTCGCGTCCTAACCAAATGGCCTCTTGCCATAGAATGCCGGACTTCTTAGAGAACTTAGGTCCAATGACCTTGGCTTGCATTGCCTCACCGAACACACACAATCCACCTTCATAATTCGTACCCCAACGCGGAAATAGGAAGTGTGTCCGTCAGAATGAATCAAATACCTGTTAAATAACCACTGGGCATGCTTCACTGCCCAAGGGTATACAGGAGATTCTGAATCAATCTTAAGTCCTGTGTTGTGTTCAACCTGGTACAGCAATGCGCGAAGTTGAACGTAGAATGTCCTCTGCAATTGTCCAATAGATCCTCGGGACTGCGAATGACTTTTGGGAGCTGCACGAATGCTCAATCCTCCAAGTTCGGCACATACACGAGTACACAGAGCTTTCAATGAAGTCTCTTGATCGTACTGCAATATGCCAAAGGTTCTACCGCACTCATAAATGAACTTCTTCAATTCGGCTACTGCATAATCATCGGCGCCTTTAATGGGAATCACAACGCACATAAAGACAGCGATCCAGATGGACAAGACCAACTAAGGCGGCACCACCTTTGTAAGCAAGTGTTACAGAGACTTCAGTGAACCAAAAGCCTGGAGCTAAGCTCCATCGGGTCTATCCGTGTACCATTCGATCCAACTGTTACAACTTGAGGCACCCGCTTGAAAAGTTAGGGAGCCATGTGGAATTCGTTTTCAGGGGGCACTTGATACTTGCACTCCGTGAACCAAACAAGAGGTGTGCCTGACTCAACATAAGAGTGGAGGGCCGTTAATTCAGGCATGTTTTTCCCCCGAAAGCTTTTGGGGTCAGCCTTCCAACCACACGAGGTTCTACAGGGCACCCAGTGATGTACTTGTTTCGCTGTTGGTTTGTAGCTATGTGTTTACTTGCCCCCACGGAGGCACACGCCCCCTTTCACTACGGCCACACAGCCGCGTACGCGTACAGCCGAGCCCATCCGGCGAAAATCCTGGATGGGGATGCGCCCTGGGGCGCGGGGAGGTGGGACTGCCACCTCCTCTTACCCCTGGCAAAGCAAAGCAAAGGTGTGTGATCTCTCGTACGTAGAGACTACTGAGACTACTGTTTCAGTCCGAGTGCAATCCCGCGGGGGGAGGCTCACGGGCTGTGCTACAGGGGGAGACAGAGAGAGCGAGAGTGCAAGAGGGAGTGCCTGATCTTGTTTATCATGTACTTCCTTGGCCATCTTGTGAACTCAAAGCATGAGAACATTCGTTCATCTCGCTGTCGACATCACATACGTTAAGGTTGTAGCCCGAAGATGAACTATGTTCGTTTCTCACTCCCCTCAACCCGATGACATTCGGGTGGGCTTAAAGCCTCACAGTCCCCCATGCCCGGGAAGGAGGGGGAGAGAGAGAGAGAGAGAGCCGTACCATAAGGGGGGACCTTGTGATGTATCCTGCGTTGTCAAGTATACTGTACTCCTTTTCCCCACCTTCTTTCAACCACCTTGTACACATGCCCAGCAAAACCAGTGACCAAGAAGCCCGGAAAACAACAACCGGTGAACTTGGCATGATCGTGCCGTCAGTGCAAGGGGAAGAGTATTGTTGCGACCTTGTAGCCAAACGTTTCTGTTGCTTTGCAGAAAACCCTGCACGCTGCCATGAGTTCGTGCAAAGCAGACACCCCTGAGGGAGCTTGTCAATGTTCACGCTTTCTAAGTTCTGTCTTACATGTTACGGTACAGGGGACTGCCCAGCGCGGCAAGAATGGTGTCCTTGCAAGTTCCTTTTTGAAAAAAGGAACAAAGAACCCACGTACCTTGCCAGAAGTCATACTTCAAGTTACAGGTACGGTGGGTGGGATTACTTACTCTCGCTGTTTTCTTACTGTTCCGCGAGGGTACGTGGGGGATGTTCCGGTTGCTGCCGAGGCCTCCAAAGCCCAACACGAGCGTTGGGGGGCCCTAAGGGCCGGGGGGACTAACACGCCCCTCAAACCCGAAGGAAGAAGAGAGAGAGAGAGAGAGCGAGCGAGCAGTGGTCTTTGACCGGACTCGAGGTAGGGAGAGCGACGGAGAGTATGCCTGTGGAAGGTCAAGAAGCAGGAAGAGCAACAGTTCATTTCCTCACTCAAGAGAAGCGGCATCATCTGATTGATGATAATCAACAGTCTCCTATCTTCTCGCCCGAATTGAAGCAAGTCCATTGGCACCGTAAGGCTCTGGGGCAGGCTCCGCCTTCTCTGCCCAGTCCAAATGCCAGCAGCCCCTTGTTTGCAGACGAGCTTGCAGGATGCGCTCAGACCGACCTAATAATTGAATCCAGAAAAAAACGTCGGCAAATTTTGGCTGCTGGGTTGTGGAGAACCTGTATCCCGAACATCTATAATGCCATCATGAATCATCATCCAAATCCGTAGCCGCCGTAGCCCAAGTCTCGCGAGGTTCTACATCGCATCGGCCCCTGCTAGAGCTCAAAGAGGCGACCGCCCCGAAGAATGACAGGCGGGGCCTGGCCTTGGGCCTGGCAGAACAGTGCGGTGTGTGTGTGTTTTTTTCCATCGAGGCCCGACGACGAGCGCTCACCGGGACAGCTGCCACGACCAGATTCACAAAGCAGGCAATGGCTGTGGCCGCAATATGCAGATATGTAGGGTTGGTCGAAGGCGTTTGTGATGGCGTGATGGATTCAAGCCTGCAGTCCGGAAGAAGAAAATGATGCTCTCATGTTGCAAGACCGCGAACGAGGAGAATTCTTTGGATGGGCTTGGCCGCTAGGAAGGAATGTCAGGTGCACAGAGGCGCGAGATAGTGGAAAGACAAGGCAATACTCAATCTAAAGCCGTGACCCAGACTATATTTTCACTCCCAAAAAAGCCTCGCCGACAGGTCCCGGCATTCAACGCCCGCGCCACCATCCCGGCAGAACCCGCCGAAGCCGGCGGCACTACCAGGGGTACGGCCGCCTTCTTCCCAAGGCTAAACCCAGCAGGGCTCAGCAGAGGGTTCCGAGTATTCTGAGATTCGGCTTGCTCTTTGCATAGATTCGTGATTGAGCACAATGAGAGTGGTAGAAGCTGCGTCGTGGTGGGTGGTTGTGAGCCCCAACGTTTACGCGCCTATATCCCTGTGGCTCACAGGCTCGCGCGGCGGAATGCGTGGCTCTCAGAAAATCCACGCGCGAGATCGAAACTGCGGATAACTGCGGTCTGCCCTTTCAGGGGTTGTTGAACGTTGCATGTCTCAGATTTCACGCTGCAGCGGCTGTTGCATGCTCTCGGGTGTTGATTGGTATTTCGGAGCTGGGGGCATGAATGTTGTCTTTGAGGTTGAGGTTCTCAGGAAATAGAATTCGAAGGGCTCCCGGATGTGGATAGCCTTCTTTGGACATTTCATATTTCTCGCCAGAATACCCTGCTCCGTCGCTGTTCTCCATGCCACCCAAGGCAGGGACAGGGACAGCTACTGCTGAGCAAGTCCGGCCAGCTTCGGCGGACGGCCACTGCCTGCTCCCTAGCGCCAGTGCAGTCAGGGTCGAGGGATTTCGCTTGAAACGGAAGATCAGGATCGATTGTGCAAATGGGATCGGTGCCTCAAGTTCGCAGGTAGTGGTGGGAAGTGTTGGGAATACACGCAAGGCCCCAAGGCGTACTGCTAGCTCCTGCAATTTTTGATCTTATGCAAGCGCAAGTGCCTGAGGCCCAAATGAATGCTTTGCACATGCCATGACACTTAGGCTTTTGGGGGTGGTTTGCAAGTTTGCAGTATTGTATTTTGATATTATAGTATTGCATTTCCTCAATCCTTCAGCCTCGTGCCTTCGCAGGGCGGAGGACTTATCGGGCCCGAGTCTCCCAATGGTTTGCATGCCCGGGCCCCAGATGTGCAAAGCGCTTTGGCTCAAGTCACGAAGAGGGCGAGTCTTCCCGGGATTTCTTGAGGATTCCTTTCATGGCTTCCCAACGCAGCTGTGTGGAAGGGTGTGATGTCCTGCGATTCTGGGCTTCCAGAAGCAGACAAGGGCACAACAACTTCGACAGTAGATGGAGAGCGTGAGAAGAGAGTTCTGCCCAAATGCAATTGTTGGTGCATCATGGCACTGCTAGACGCTAGACGAGCAGACGTGGAACAGAATTGCGCCTTCCAGGGTATGAGCCTAGCTGAGCCATTAGCTAGTTGCTAGACTGCCTTGAGACCTAATTGCTTCGTTTGGCCATTCTGGCGTTTGAAAGGTTTCGAGAGTCTGCTTGAATGCCTGATGTGTTTGCGCACTTCCGCACTTGCTTGCAGGTGCCGGGCGCACCAGGAGGGCTCAAGACACACAGCGAAGAATCTCCGCCACCCACGCGGCCAGGTGCGGTGGGTTGTAGAATTCCAGGCTCAAGCTTTGGAAGTAATCATTTCCTGGAACCAGACGATATGTGGGATACACCACGGCACAGGAAGGCTTTCGGCCGAGGGGCCCAGCACCTCGAACCTTCGTTGGTTGAGAGAAGCTTCCTGAGAGGCACTGCTGCATCCCTGGCGTCTGTGCAGCATGCACGGGACCCAAGTAGCTCTGCGGGTCGCGCAGGCTTGCGCCATGACATTAAGGATCGCGGCATCGGGTTTGCAACTGTGCTGCTCCAGCTTCGCAAGTGGATGCACCAGGATCCTCAATGCAGATGCGCGTCCAGTTCGGGGTGTCTGAAGTCGAGCCTCGTGCGAGCCACTGGCTGGGGAGCACTATAGGCGCAGCCCTAGTGCAGCATCTGCGCGGGATTCAAGGCAGCGCGCTGCAGCATTTTCTCTGGGCCAAGAAATGGCATTATCGTGGCTGGGACACTGGGCCCGACACTGTGTGCATCGTCCATGCTGACGAGTCCGGAACGTGGTATCCACTTTTCTCGCGACTCTTGCGTGGGAAGCTCCTCGGAAAGGTGCAGGCTTCACGCTTCGAAGCAGTGTCCAACTTGCTCCCACGCTGAATCAGTTCTTGGGTGGGCAAATCTCGTTTTCTATACTGCCCGCGAACCAAGGCAAGCCTTACTGGTACAAATCGTAGCAAGATGTGGAGGCGCATTACATTCAGTGGTGATTTTCGTGGATACGAGCAGAGGACTGTTAGACAAGGTCACACATGAAGGGCTCTTGCGAGGAAGACTGGACCCTGCTGTGGGAAGGCGATATGTCCCACTGTTTAGGTTGCTGCTGACAAGAAGCTGGCATGTGTGGAAGTCAAGCGTTGCACTGTGCATGCCGAGGCATACCGCCGAGATCCGCAGCGCTACAGGCCGCTGCCGCCAATCTTGCCGATGCTTTTTCTGATCCGTGAAAGAATACGTGAAATACATGCATACAAATGTCCGTCGCCACATAGTCACAGCAAGAATGCAGTAGTACAATCACAGCACCAGCAACTCAGTAACTACTCATTACTGCTTTGCTTCCTACTCGGCCTCCATCACCACCGAGGTTGTTGCTACCATGAGGACAACGATTCACCACCGCGTTCTCTTCTCGATGATGATGACTGCTGTTACCTTGTGTTATGACCATTCACTACTGCTCGCAGTCGCATCGGTGCAGTGACAGTAGCAGCAGCACTTGGATTCGCAGTAGCAGCAGTGGGAGAAGTAGGAGTAGTACGTAGTAGGAGCGACCACCACCACGACGACGACTACGCCTGCTACGACCACCACCACTGCTGCCACCACTGCCACTGCCAACTCTGCCACTGCCACTACCACTACCACGACGAGTGGTGGTAGTGGTAGTGGTAGTAGTCGTAGTAGTACGCAGTAGTAGTAGAAGCAGTAGAAGCAGTAGAAGTAGTAGTCGTCGTAGCAGTAGTAGTAGTAGTAGTAGTAGTAGTAGTAATAACCATAATAATAGTAATGACAATAGTAGTCGTCGTCGTCGTGATGTTGCTGGTGCTGGTGCCGGTGCCGGTGCTGGTGCAGGTAGTAGTTGTAGGTGTAGTTGTTGTTGATGCTGCAGTAGCCAATCCTGACAAACCGTCAGGGTGGAGCTTCCAGGGCAGATGCCGGAGATCGCTACCCCCGATCCGCCCGAACCTTGCTGTGTTAGGGCTGGTTGGTTTGGAGAATTTGGGTTCAGTGTCAGACTGCGGGATATGGTCCACAGCTCCGGGCTGTGGAACCCCGGTATCCTCGTCCTCATCCGGCCGATGTCGCCACTGAGAGCATGTGGCTCCAAACATATATAGGCAAATGAGTTCAAGTTTCGGTGCCAGCTTCAGGCAGTGTTCGGCAACGAGACCTGCTCGAAAGAATCCGTTGTGCGAGTCAAGTCTATAGGTCTCCCAATAGTGGCTTGTGAGTCTTCACAACTGCCGGACGCACAGCCTAGGTCGCCGCCAGCAACGCAGCCTGCAGCGCTGGCTTTGCGAGTCAGGCTCGTGGGGAGCCTCTCGAAGGATCAGTCGGAAGAACAAGGGAGTCAAACGGAGCCCCGCAGCAAAAAGCAAGCTGGCGCAAAATACGAAGCACTTGCACCACTCCCACGAAGCTTCAAGGATTTCGACGCCAGCCGTGTTGGGCAGTGTTTCACGGTTTCATTTGTTTGGTGATAATGACATCCCGAAGCATCAAGACAGGAGTGTCGCCAACGGCCCATCTTGCCAGAGAGCCTTCAAGACTCTTTGCATCAACCTCACCCCTTGGTCTTGTGAAAAAATGCCCAAAGAAGCACAGACCCGGGACCGGCGCCCACGGCCACGGCCAATGGCGCGTGCAACGATCTCAGCGTTGGATGGACACAGAGCGTAAAGTTGCGACTTCGAGGTTCGGCAACATCCTGATGGCATAGAGCACTGATTGCTCTGAAGTTTCGCGCGATTATTCTACTTTGGGCCTCTTCCCGAAGACCTCGATCAAGCCACGAACTCCTTAGCCCGAAGCCACAGTGCCAAACCGCCGCAGCAGACTTTCATAGACCAGCTTTGCAGTCCCAAGCCCTCGGTGGATACAAGCTCGCGGCCCTGTCTAAGGTTGCCGACAGCCAAGGCACGGGTCCCCTTTGGTCGAAGGCGTAGGGCGTAGGACCAGTGAAAAGTCCATGCGGAATGCTGCGATATTGGACTCTACTGGACTCTAGTTACTAGACTGACTGCAACTACGGAAAGTAACGCGGTGTGCTAAGTGACAATTCATCGAGCTCGGGCCTCAGAATTGAAGTTTTCCAGGATCTTGTATGTTTTAGGGCTGGGGCTTGCGCTGACTCTCCTTGATATTTCCTACCCGACACGGACTGGGGCATTAAATTGGTGTCGACACTACAGTTCAGCTGCTATGCCCTCAGTGGGCCGTTGGGGAGGTGTATTTGTGCTTCCGTAGCCCTCCCACATAGGAAGCAAGTGCATGCAAGGCACCCTTTGCCTAAGGCAGAGGTCACATCGAGGTTATCCTGAAACCGCTGTCTGAAAATTTGTGCAAGATGTATTGACAACATGTAAGCTGATGTAAGGCCCTCGTGAGCGAAAGCCGCGCGAACGAGCGGCAACAGGGACTTGATTTGCTTGGTTCAATTGTTTGGCTCCTGCTTTGTTCCGTTGGCCGCTTATGTGCATTATTCAAGCAGCATTCGTGCAAACTTTCGGGAGGTGTGGCACGCAGGGTTCTGTTGGCTCGACTCCAAGAGTCCTGGCATTAGACATAGATAAAGTTTTCTGTTTCTGGGAAAAATTCTGGCAAGTTTGAACATATGCGCGTGCGGATGCCTGGAAGTGGCATGCTTGAACGGCACTTTTCAGTGACCAAGCCTTTGACTTCCGGGCAATGCAACAAGCTGGCACAGGTCGCTATATCATGCAACACCATCAGGACCTCTTCCAGTCTTCAATCTGGCCACAGATTGGAGCAAGAACTTTTCCATACCACTATTGTGTCGGGGTCTCGTGGGTTTCGATGTCTTCCTGATGTGCGAAACAGCGCCCAAGCGACGCGCAAGCGGAGCGACGGAGGTGTTTAAACGAGAAAATTTAGGACAGCCCTCATGTAAAGAATTCAATTGCGGTGGCATAGATGTAGCTGGTCAGCCTTTGAGGAACTTGTTTGTTGACAACTCCTACTTCTGCGACAGGTCGCATCTTTTTTTGGTCTTGAGATTCATGATATTTTCCTGACGTGCTTCTTGCCAGTTCTGGCTTCGGGTCGCAGGCGACAAATGCCCGGCCAACTAGCTCCGGTGGTGACCCGGCGTTGGGGGTCCCAGTTCCTCTTGCACAATCACTCCCGTAGTGTTGGTCTTGCAGTAACGATGCCCCAAAGTGATGCCGACACTGTCCATGCAGCCCACCCCACCAACAGTTAAACGCCGCTCAAACTGGAGACGACAAGTTGATGTCCTACTGTGCGCACACGTGGCTACGAAATGCAACGTTCTTCAAACTAGCCCGAGACTGGTCCCAAAGTTCAACGTGAAACAACTCTGTCGGTGAGATCCCCTTCTGGCTTGCGTTGCACACCGAGGCTGCAGCCACTCTCGTTGTCGCTGACGCTTAAGAGTGGAAGTTCAGGGCTCAGCCGCTGTCATTGAATTCCAAGTTGTAGTAGGGGCCTTCTTCGTTCACAAGTCAATTAGATCTTATCTGCAGCCCCCAGATCGCGAGACCAGGCAGCAACCGAAGGACGCTGACATCTGCAGGCAGGGGGGGGGGGGCCGATATTCAAAGTCAGAGAGCCACAACCCCCAAACATGCGAAACGGTTTCTTGATACCTTCGGACTGGCGAGACCGACTAGCAAGAAGGCCAAGCCAGTTAAAGTTACTAACGACATTGGCCAAGGCCTTGCGTAGCAAGTGGACTGCCTAGCAAACCAGCATTTCGTTGCGGTGGGTTTGGCCAGTACGGCGATGGCTCTAGTGGGCAAGTTTAAAGTTCAGTGGCTTGGCATGTGTCCGGTGTGACGGAACTCAGGCGGTGTTGAGATGGAATAAGGGCATTGACGGTCGAGGAGAGCGAGGGGGAGGGAAAGAGCGAGAGAGCGCGCGATGGAAATCTCACTCAGACCCTTAAGACCCCTTCGTCTCGGTCTTCGAAGACCACCTGCTCAAGGCGCACCGCGGCCGGAAACCTCTGAGAAGGCCAAATCCAAAGCCGGTTTCAAAGGATTCAGAGTGTGGATGTCATACAGTTCCTGGTCGCATAACCGTGAGCTGGGCTTTAAATTCCCTTGCTTCTTAAACGCAAAATCGTCTTCATTCTGTTAGTACAAGCATCTTGGCTTTCTCCGCTGGCGCACAGGCTTTCGGCTTTGGCTTGCTTCTCTCGCCATCCAGCATCACATTCAAAGCTCAAGATGTTTTAGCTTGCGCGCGAATTTGCCGCAGCCGTTTTGTTTCGAGAACTCGGCAGCAAGACACTGCCCGCTCTGGCATGATGCTCGTTTGCATTATTTTACACTAGTGCTACACAATGGCCTGACGCAGCTGTTCCATTTTGGACTAGCAGGGGGCACCCCCCAACAAAGGCCGCAGACAGCCAAGGAGTCGTCCGGCCCGACACTTCCCAGGTCGGCCGTAAGGGTCAGGGCTTTGAATGTGGCCAAGTTAGGGCGTGGTAGGAAGCAGCCATGAAACTCGCACATTTGAGCATCCTCTGGGTTCACAGCCACTGGTTGCCCTTGATGCATGTATGGCCTGTAAAGCCTGTAGAGTTGAAGCTACCTGTACGTTGCAATATCGAATTTTGAACCTGTTCATTCGCACATTGCTGCTGTCCAGTGAACGTCCCCGGCCTTCCTGAATTTCTCCCAGCCTGCAAACCCTTCGCAGCCCTTTCGCAGCCACCCCGACATACTTGGCTCAGCAGCTTCTGAGTGCACAGCACCTGGTAGACGGTAGGGGCACTGACCTGAGTTCAACCGGCGAGGCTGGCATTCAGTCTGCATCCTCCTGGCGTGCACATATTGCAAAGCTGCGACACCAAGAGTGGCAGGGGGGTGTGAGTTCTGCAGACACTAGCTTCACAACCGGACTTAGATCCAAAATCAAGCAGCTCAGATCGTGCAGCTTAAGCTTCTCCGCCTGTCCGCCATGGCGCAGCCAAGCCAGGAGCGACCGTAGATCGAAACTTTGCACATTTCTCTTTCATCTACTGTTTCCGGTAACAAATCCTTCTTGAAGCGGTCCTGACACCATGTCCGAGCCTGCTCAAAACCATGTACCCCCACGCCGCCACGCTTCGAGCTCCCCTTCCTGCGGTTGCCCGCTTCAGGGATCGAATCTGCGTTCTTTGGGATGTTCTCAGGCCATCGCTCCTGGCCTTGGGAGGTGTCTCTGACATGGGTTTTCAGTCAGGCCGTAGACCTGCAAACACTGTTTCAGACCTGCAGGTTCGCCGTGTTTTCCTGCTGCGTCATGGGGAGGCTGAGCACAACGTTTCAGACGAGGACCATTTCCGCCTCGTGCTGTTTCACTAAGAGACGACGTTCCAGCAGCACCTTTCACACCCTGAACCCCAAAACGGTAAACTCCGTGAGGTTCACTGAGCTGTACTATGCTAGTAGCTCTTGTGTTGCGTAGTGCTTGCTGAAAAATGCTTCTCCAGGAAGCTCTGAAATTTATTCCGGCTAGACTTGCCATTAGATGCGGAAAATTCCCCACACCTGAAGGTGACATTGGAGGTTCGTACGGCTTTACATTTGAGGCAAGTGGGAAGTTGCTCGCTCTTGGAGATTCTCCTCTCTGCACAATGAGACGAGTATGGTGCAAGGTTTAGTGGTTGGGCAGTGGCACGCTCGGGTTCCAGAATCCAACAGACATGTTGGGCACAAGTCGTCATGGGAGGCATATGCTCGAATCACGAAGTGCCCGATGATGTTTGAATGCCCCGAGGTATGCTTAGGATTGCTTAGGCTTCGTAACGGTAGCTGGTTGGTAGGACTCCGAGAGGCTCGGTGTGTTCTTGAAGCTACAAGGAGTATTTTGAGAGAGCCGAAGACAAGAAAATGAGATGCAATACGGAGTTTGTGAGAAAGTTTAGACACGACACATGATTAGCGTACGGTTCTGAATGAAGCCCTTGCTTCTCTAGCCGCTCTAGTCATCCGATATGCCAAGTCGGGTAAAGCATGGCATGATCAAGCTGTCGTGGGTGCCGCTAGGAGGCGTTCTCATGTGCCATCCCCTCGAATCTCCCGTCCAAGGGAGTTTTAGGCAAAACCGAGTGAGCTGTGAACATTTACAGAAACCTACATCTCACGGACGGTGCACCGCCAGATTTTCATCAGTGTAGGAATTGCGTGCTCCGCAGTGGATGTCGTGACAGTTGCCTTTGAAGCCCCAGATGCAGATGGCACCGAGGCCAAAGGTCTCGAACAACATGCCGTGGATGGATAGAAATATCCCGTTCTTGTCGTCCAGATTGTCGTGACATCTTCTGCTGGCTTTGCGCTAGGCCCTGTAGTGGCTTCAAGCCCGCAGGATGTGCCAGATGCGCCCTTGACTGCTCGAGGGCGTGGCCAAGCAAATGTGCCTGACTCAGTTCATATAGACATTGTTGCCTCTGCGTCGATGGAGTTATGAGAAGACAACCAAGCAAGTCCGGACTATGTGCCGAGCCGCCGAATCGTACAGCGGGCAAGCCTCGAATTCTTTGGTCAACACACATGGCTTAAGTTTGCTTGCATTGTGGAGGAAGTGCTCGAGTTCTATGTTTGTCTACAAGCCTGCTCGGTACTCCCACTTGCGAATTTAAGGAAAGCTTCATGCCGTAGCCTCCAGCCCGATACACGCAACTAATTCTCTCCACCTGTCACAGCAGAACTCACTCTTGAATCCGCTTGCACTCGTCACTCGTCACACATGAGCCCACAAAGTGCAACGAGCACATATCCAACTACAGCGGTGTTTTCGAAGAGCAATCTCGTGCATCCCATTCACCCCTACCCTGCTCCGATTTTTGTGGTTGTGGCTTTAACTAGTAGTTGGGCTTGCTCAGGATATAAATCTTCGGGTGCTCTATTTAGAGCTGCCTCTCAGGAAGTGTGTTATGATTTATGTGGCATATCACTACTAATACTGTTATTATTACTACTGCTGCTACTACTACTACTACTCCTACTACTCCTACTACTCCTACTACTCATACTACTACTAC
>CAJNJA010087841.1:0-20142 GCA_905231915.1 Symbiodinium necroappetens
TGTGTGTATATATATATAGGTTATGTATGTGTGTGTCTGTATATACTGTTCTTATTTATGTAGGCATGCACGCATGTGCATAGGCAGGTATGTATGCTGGCATGTATATATGCACATACATATACATATACATACACACACATATATATATATATACATACATACATATACATACACATACACATATCATTAAATAAATAAAGTATATATACATATATATGCAGATGATGCTTTAGATAAAGTTGTCCGGAAGCCGAACGAAACCCCAGTAGACATCCACTTTTTCAACGACGAACCAGACACCCACACGCCCAAACCTTAAGCGTAAAGCCTTAAACCTAAAAACCAAACCTGAAACCCGAAACTCCAAAGCCCTGCCCCCACCCCCGCCTTCCCTCCCCCCCAAATCTCAGCCCGCCCACAGGCAAAGGCACTTTGGGGGATAGCCCATCTGCTCTCCAAGTTGGCGGAGCAGCTCGTCGAGGCTCCTCTTCGGTCAAACGTGTTTTGTTTGTTTCTGCTGTCGTTTGGAACGGCTTGTATTGAGTGCTTCGTTTTCTGTTGCCGGGGCTTTCGATGCAGGAACCTTCCCTGACAGAGCCCTCATAAGTGCCTTGTGAAGCCCACATAGCACCTTGAAAAGAGCCCTGAAACCCTAGCCTCTAGAATCTGTGTAGAACCAACAATCATTGCAGTCACATTGCAGCCGAGCTGGTCATTGGAGCCACATGCGCAACCACAACGCGCTGCAGCCGATTACACCGAACGCCAACATTGCTACCGGCTATATAACATCGATGCCCAACTCAGCCAACCTTGCCTCCCCGTGTTGTGGTTGTTGCAGTGGGGCTGAGGCGTAAGGGGCCATCTCTAAGCGCTGATGGGATGTCATAAGTTTTCAATGAAGGTTGCCTGTGACCAGAGCAAACGGCGATGAAGCGCCCCCCCGACCGCAACAAGCTGCTGCGGCAACCTCAGCCATAAAGAGGCTGAGATGCAATTTCGGAATTTCAAGATTGTCGTCGTTGAAGTACCCATGATGAGGTGTACCAGGCTGTGTGGCTTGTTTTGCTGCAACTTGCACATGTCCAAATTCAATTGGAGGACTGCTCCTGCTTCAACTGGCAGTCCATCGAGTACTACTCGTGGTCGGTGCGTCGTTTCGGTCGTTGTGTTCCCGTCGTGTTTCGGCTAATTGTCCTGGTCGGTGTCCCGTTCGTGTCCCGGTTCTGTCCCTGTTGTGCTTCCGTTCAGTCCAGGCCGTGTCGCGGTCCAGGTCTTTTGGTGTCCTGCGATGGTCGGTGTTGTGTCGGTGTCGGTTTCTCATGTCCAGCCCTGTTTCGGCCGGTGTCCCGTGTGGTGTCCAGCCTTAGAGTACCCTGAGCGGCAGCCTCAATGAGCCCTTATGTCAATATCCTAAACCGCTGCACTGTGCCACTTCGGGCCACTGGCTTGGGCATCGGGGCTTTAGGGGCTGAAGGCTTGGGGGTTGAAGGGTTCAGGGTTGAAATTAAAAGGCTTAGGGTCGGTTTGGAGACTAAGGTTTAGCTAGACCCGACATCTGGCTTAGCTTAACCTAAGATTGAGGTTTAGCTAAACCCGAAACCAGAAATTAAGGCCTAGCTAAACCCGAAATCAATGAAGTTTTTGACGGGCCCACAGAATTCCCGAACCCCCCAAACCACCTCCAAAACTGCAAAACCGCACTCTTTCTTAGCAAGGCTTCTATCCTACAGACCGGCGAAGAGCGGGTCCTGGGCCTGGGCCCCATCCGGGGATGTCGCGCACCACCTCCGCGCGGCGGCAGAGGCCGAGTGCAAGAGCCGATTTAGGCATGGGGGGTTTAGGGTTTAGGGACCCTAAACTATGGGAATTATGGGAAATCTTCCTTATTATGGGTAATGCAAAATCGTGGTACCCTTAAGGGGGTTCAATGACTTGGGGCTTTGGGGCTGCAGGAAATTCAAGGTCTAGAGTTTACAGTTTTACAGTTTTAGGCTCCCCCAAATGCAGACTGAAGTGGTAGTGCTTGGAACTTTTGCGACGCTCTCGCGGCCTGGAAGCGTCAGCGTCAAGTCCGAGCCGTCGATGAAACCCACGGACACCGCCAGGGATCCTTCCGACCCTTCACTCAGGGCCGAGGGTTCAGGGCATAATGAACCTGATTATAGAAGGCAGAGCTGTTAGTCGGGTTTAGGGTTCAGGGCCTAGGGCTAAGGGGCGTAGGATTTGGGGCCAAGGAGGAGTGCTGGCAGGGTTTAGGGCTTTTGAAGTTCTTTTTTCCCTCAAGCACTCCAAAGCCTAAAACCCCAAAATGTCCAAGCCCCACAGAACCCTTTTTGAGCCCTTCAAAAAGGAGCCCCTATATGTAAAGCCATGCCACCCCGAGCGCCTTCATCCAAGTCACCAGCCTGGGCCGCCTGGGCCGCCTTGGAGCATCCCTGAGCCGCGGCTTCGGACTTCCCGGCCGCCGAACCCATGGCGAGAGCCAAAAGCGGCGGTGCTTTACTCGCTTTGTCTTTGTTAAAAGTGAGTGGGAGGGCCGGGGGTCGGGAGTTGAATCGGGTTTTGTTGAAAGGCTTTCTGTCAGTGTTTATGTACTGCTTGGCATGTAGCATTTGCTTTGCATCAACTGAAGTTTAGAGGGGCTTCAGGGTTCCGGGATTTAGGGTTTCATGGTTCTGCAGGCCTGGTTGAAGAGCTGTCCAGGCCAAACGCGCTTAGCCTTTCAATCGCCGTGTGTTGCATTTGCACGACAAAGGGCTGGGGATCACTCAACCACTAAGCATGTGGCTTTCCGGGAAATCGGGAGCCTGAGGATCATACATGTTGACCATTGATAGTCGACCTGCCTTGAAGCAAAGGCAAGTATTTTGACAGATAGATCAGTACGTAAGTAGACATACAGAGGACTAGACACACAAACAACCAACATGACGAAGCCCGCCGAACAACTCGTGAAGAGGCCGGAGAATGCAACAGTAGATCGTTTAGCTGCAGTATCCTATGCAGTCTTGATGATGACGACGGTGATGATGACGATGATGAGGGCGGTTACGATTCCGGTGATGATGGAGACGGTGAGACTGATGGCGACGATGACGGCGTTTGTGTCGATGATGGTGATGTTAGTGGAAAGATGATGGTCATGTACGTGTAGGTCCATGTCTGTCTGTCGGTCTGCCTGTCTGCCTGCCTGTCTGTATGTAGGTATGTAGGTAGGTATGCATGTATGTATGGATGTACGCGTGTATGTCGGCATGTGTGTGTGTGTATGCACGGATGTTCGTATGAAAATATGCAAGTTAGTGTGTAAGTATGTACGAACGTATGTATGTACGTACAGTATGCGTATTACATTATGCCATGTTGTCTCATTTCATGCTTTGTTATGCTATACCACACTATATATATATATACTTTACCATACTATACTATACTACACTATACTATACCATACTATACTATGTTATACTGTAGTGTAACATATCTTATCATATTATGTTGTTTTGTATTCCATTATACTAGAGAATATTATGTTCTATTCTGTTCTATTCTCTTATATGATGATATACTAACACTATGTTACACTGTAACATGATATATGTACATAGATTATACGTGTATAAGTATATATACACATATAAACAGAAACATCTAACGAACTATCTATCTAACTATCTATCTGTATATACATATATAGGTACATGTACACATTCATACCTGTGTGTACATATGTTGACACATGTACATACAGATGCATGTCTACATGTGCCTGTCTGCATGCATGCATGCATGCATGCATGGCCGCATGCATGTGTATGTGTTTTTGCCTGTCTGTCTGTCTGTCTGTCTGTCTGTCTGTATGTACGCAACTCAGTACATAAGTATGCATGTATGCATGCTGGTGCTCGGCTTGTTCTCTAGTTGCGTGCTGAATCGAGCAGGGTAACAATCTACAAGCTACGCTGGCCAATGAAATTGCCGACCCTTTCATCTGGAACAGAAGAGACTCCAAGCTGCAAAAGCAGAAGTCTGAAACACCTAACCCCTAGAAACCCTCCGCGCTCATGGTAACATTCGTGATTTTGGGAATGGTAATCAAGGTCAAAAATAGCAGGCATCGGAAGTGTCCCCTGTGGCAGGGCACTGCTTCTTGTTCAGTCGCACGACGAGGCCGATCCCGGCATCCCGGAAGATGGGAACGTAGTCCTGTTTGTCGGCTTGAGGCATCAGGGGTTTAGGGGCCCTAGGGGTTCCGATTCTTGTTGAAAGGCTCTTGGGTTGCGTCTTGTCTTCGGTAGTTTTTTTGTGTTTGAGGGGTCTATAGATTTCAATGGTTTGGAGCTGGCATCTGCTTAATATATGGGGCTTTCAGGGCTTACGTAGGGCTTTAGGGATTAGAGGCTCTTGGGGCTGGGGCCTTCGGGGTTCTCTTCGTGCTGGGCGCTTCTCTAACTTTTGTGGCCCCTCGTTCTTGACTTCGGGGGTGTAGAGCGTTGAACGAGATTGTGCAATGCATCTTTTTGGGAGGGAGGGAGTTTATGCGATGACGGGGCATTTGGGCAAACGAAGTTGGAGGCTCTGGATTTCGGCTGGGATTTCGGGAGGACCTGAAATTCGGGTGCAGGTCTTGAGGTTTTCTGGATTTTGGTTTGGGTGTCGGGCTTGAAATGGCTCAAGGTCCAACACCTACAGGGTCTAGGGAGTCGAGGGTTCGAAGGAAAAGACAAGGGACATCGTTTAGCTGGTAAGGCTTACCGGTTTAGGGTGGGGGCCTGGGTAGGGTTCAGCGTTTGCGCTCCAGCAGCTTCGGATCTTCGGAAGAACAGGGTGCTGGAGGACTGCCGGAGAGACTAGAGCAGCATTGTGGCAGATCCCTGTCCTCTGGCGTAAAGGCAGGGAACCTTGCAGCGTCGACAATCGAAGCCGCAAACGGCCCGAAGCCCTTAATTCTGCCTACACCCGGTTCTGACAGCAGCAGTAGCAGTAGTAGCAGTAGTAGTAGTCGTCGTAGTCGTGTCGTCGTCGTCGTAATCGTAATCGTACTCGTACTCGGACCTTGTACTCGTACTCGTCGTCGTCGTCGTCGTCGCCGCCGGCGTCGTCGTCGTCGTGGTCTTCTTCGTCGTCGTCGTCGTCGGCGTCGTAGTCGTAGTCGTAGTCGTAGTCGTAGTCGTAGTCGTAGTCGTAGTCGTAGTCGTAGTCGTAGTCGTAGTCGTAGTCGTAGTCGTAGTCGTCGTAGTAGTCGTCGTAGTAGTCGCCGTCGTCGTCGTCGTCGTAGTAGTAGTAGTAGTGGTAGTAGTAGTAGTAGTAGTAGTAGTAGTATAGTAGAAGTGGTAGTAGTCGGCAGTACGCTACTTTCTTGCAGCTGCTCCAACTCACGTCTGATGCACAGAGCCAGATTGGAGTCAGCCTTGAAATTCCCCCCCTGGCCCCTGCGTATTCTTCGGTTCTTCCAGGTGCTTTCGTCCGGAGTCCAGCCAGCGACTCTGGCCTTTACTCACTCCGCTCTGCTTTAGGAAACCGTCCAGCTTCAAGGTGGGAGCCTGGCGGCTAGCGTCGGGCATTGTGGGCTTGCAGATATGCCCGTGAAAGCTTACAGGCTGTGGTGCATCGCATTGTGACATTGTAGCTAGCAGCCTTTGCAGAGGACTTGTGCAGCTTTGCATGACGCAGACAATAGCAAGGCACAGCTCCTGCAGACCTAATGCCACTGAAACCTGGAACCTCGAACCCCTGGGCCCCCCAAGACCCGCAAACCTCAAGGCCCACAAGATCCCAACGTCCCAGTGCCCTAGACGCTCAAATCCTGAGCTTGTAACAGGGTTCGGCTGGCACCGTAACCCTGAAACCCTCCCTGAAGCCCAGAAGCCCCCCAAAAAAACACTCTTCCTGCCACGAGGCCCGTCTGCGTCGGTTGAGGTAGGGCTTGGCCCGGCAAAGGCCAGGAACTTGTCCTCAGCATCATCAATGTGATTGTTACTGCCAGTACTAGTATGGCTACTGAGCGTGCAAGGTGTTTTGGGTTCAGGTTCATCAAGGCGCTGAGACTCCTCTTCGGATTCTGCTACCATCAGCAACACGGCCGGTCTCATCATTTCGGTCACCGTTGCCTCTCATACTGCTCAGTTGGTGTTTTCATTGTTCTTGCTTAGATATGCCTTGCGCTCATTACTTCATTTTGCATGGCTGTTGCATTCTTGGTGGTCTTTTTCCTTGAAGAAGGTGCAGGGGTCAGTACTACGAAAGAAACTTTGGCTTTCCATACTCGTGCTGTAAATGGTTTCGGACTCAAAGGCCTCAGGTTCAGGCGGAAATGAGGCCTCTCAGCAGGCCGACGCTTTCCGTATGAGTATCGTGTGTTCATTCCTGGGTCTTTATTTCGGAAACCCCTAACCTATACTTTTTATGGCCCCATATTAAGGCTGTCTCTGAGGTTGCACCCGAGTGACTGGGATGATCCAGTTCATATCCCCATTCTCCACCTGCGAGGGGCAGTCGCAGAGTGCCGCATCAAGGAGATGAGTGGTTGCAAGCCTACGGTGGACGATGTACGTGTTCAGGTTGCAAGCCCGAACCCCGAACCTGCGCAAAGCCCGAAAAGCCCCGACGGGCTGCAGCGCCAGGACCCCAAAGCCAAGGGCACTGAAAGCTCACAAGAATCTCTCACCAAAACCGAAAGCTCGGCTCAGCACACTAGCCGCCACTTCTTTATCGGCACTCTTCGACGGTCGCTGCCGCACTGCCCAAGGCGCAGCGATAACTCCCCCAGGGAGTGGCCAGTGATGCGGTGAGTCGACAGACTCTGCGGCGGGATTCGGCCAGCAAGAACGGTGCAACCTTTTTTTACGAGGATCTCACAAGACCGGATGCTTCAAGACAAGAACTGCCATTTCCAAACGAAGCAGGCAACCTTCGGTTAAACGGTATAACTAAGTTTGCACACAAGTGCAGCCACCGCAGCGCATCCCCGGCTATGTACAACTCCTAGTCTCCCGCAGGGGCCCAGAGCTGCGGCGTTGGTCAGCCCGAAACCAACTTTCCCGCAGTTCCACTTCAGGGGCTACAGTCGTCGAACCATGTGACTCGTCATCTCGCAGCCTAAGGAAGATCATCTCTCCTTAGAGCCCGTCCAGCACAGCAGCCCTGGGCCTTTCACAAGGCCGAACGCCTTCGTCCCGGGACGCCCCCTCACGCGAGGCCCCGAAATCCTAATCTCAGGGCAAACCGGGCTTAATCTCTGACACGTAAACCCCGCAAACCCCGAGAATTCCAGCAGCATGATCTCGCTGGGCACAGGTTACCCGCACCCTTGCTCAAAGCCAAGGCTGCCAGCCTGACAAAATCAGGGTGAAAACTTGCGAGCACATACTCACATATATACATATATATATATATATACACACATACACACATACATGTATATATTTGATGTTATACGCTTTTATGTGTGTGTGTATATATATATATGTCCTACTTATGTATTCATATATGCTCTCAGCAAAGTGAATGAAACACATAGAAAAATAGCAAATTAACAAACTGTACAATCAGTACACAAACACATAGATGCATGTGTTGTAATATCTATATCACATGTCATCTAGTGTAAATCTGCTCATGATATGCTGTGCTACATGTATTGTCAGGAGATTTTTAGAGCTTCAGGCAGTGTGGTGCAGTTTCCGGAATTGACGCCCAGAGCATTGAACTAGAGTGACGGTCACAACAGTACACTGAACGTAGCAGCAGTTAGAATAGAACTGCAGCACACACCTGCAACAGTATAGTGACAGGCCGGTGGCCCTCTGATTTATTGCTGCCACAACACTCCAAGAAGCGGATTATAACAACTTACTTTAAGGTTCTGAGAGTGGTGCAAGTAACAGCGGGTCCGGGTGCATGAGAAGTTCCCTTGCATCTTCGCTTCCCCTGTCTGAGGGACTGCGGTGGAAGTGGGTGGGTTTTGGGCCTAGGCCTAGGCCCATGGCTTCAGCTTCCGTTTTGAGGCTCAGAGTGGGGTCTGGGGCTTGGGACGTGAGTTCCTCATGCCTCCATGAATCCTTTGCACCTGCAGCAAAGACTGAATGTGAGCACTATGTCCACACTGCATGGGATCATCATCGGATCATTCGAAACAGGATTGAAAAAAGAACCTACATCCCACAGCTTAGACTCAAAAGGACCACCCTAATTTCACAGCCTGGATCTTACAACGACCTACACTCGCAACCCTTCAAAACCTTCAGTCCTCAAGAAAACCTGGCCTCCCTGAGGCCGTTCCTTTTATCTGAAACAGCACGGCCATACCCCCTGGACCCATGAAATCCGGTCAAATTTCGTGGAGGTTTACGGCGGGAGCAGCGCCTAGGTCTAGTGGAGCGGGTGTCAGGCTGGCTCAAGGCATCTTTGGGGGCTAGCGTCAGAGTCCACACAGGCTGGGATGTCTTTGAGTTTCGGACTTAGGACGATTTGGGCGCAGGCGTAGGCCTCACACCTGTGGGATTTACATTCAACTGCCGGGCCTACGTACATCTGACTCAGGTTGTGCTTGCACATGGCCGCCTGGCAGTGTCAGAGCTGCGGATGTGCAGCTAAGAGTCTAACATCGGGTGCGGAGGGCCTTGGAATATGGATCCCACTGAGTGTCGGCCCCTCTTGGAGCTAGGGAACTCATTGGAAGTTCAGATCTACGTAGCGCCAGAACAGAGGTTCGGGGCTTGATGCAGAGATGTCTTGCAGTGCTGCAGAACTACGAGACCAGCAGTGCTTACCACACTTACAGCAGCAGCGCCACCTTCAACAACGAAGCATCACAGCACATGCAATGTGAGGGAACAGTTCGGGTGCTAATGGAAGCCAATCGTAGTAGCAGTTGCTACGCTGCCTGTCTAGACTTTTTTAGCCAGAGTGCCTGAATTGCCATCATAAGCTCTAAACCCTGAAGCTCTAAGCCCTTAAGTCTCCAACTCCCCAGACTCGCCACGAAAGCCCTGAACCCCCAAAACAGCCCCCAAATTTGCCAAGAGCGCGGCCCCCTCTAAACAACGAAAAAAAAGGGGGGAAAAAGGGGCCTTGATCAGCTCGTCCACCTGGCCCTGCACCGAGAGGCCAGCCCCCCGGTCTCGACCTGGTGGGAACTCTTCGGGTTTAGGGGGTTAGGGTTTAGGGTTTAGGGACGATGATGAATAAGACCCCCTGCTACCATGCAAGTCTGCCGTTGCAGTTGAGAGCTCTACTAGTACTGCGAGCATGTATTCGTCATTTTGAATTTTTAGAGCCCCTTGAAATATACTGATGATGACCTCAAGGAGTCACATAGAAGTAAATCAAGACACGGAACTGGTTTATGCATGGGGCTTCCGGGACATTGCACCCCTGCAGGACACTTCCCCTCCAGACCCCTCAAAGCCGCTCCACCGCAAACCCTGACTGCAACACGCCAACATATTTCAGAGATCTGGAAGTTTCAGAGTACTAGTTACTAGCATGACGGCGCGCTTCCAACAGGATTCCCCCGCCAGATGCTGGGATACCGACCCAGTAAACTCCTCAGCCGCTCATCTTTGGATAGAACCGACTCCCGGCCATCCTGGTATCGGCGGATCGTCGCAAGCACGGTACATTCGCAGCTCCATAGAACGCTTTATATAGGTTCTTTCTTTTGAGGGTTTCCAGGGTTGTCGCGTATTTGGGGTTTAGATTCTGTGGCTCGGGCAGCCGAAACCTATCCGTAACAAGCACCGGGGCACAACTAAGGACCCAAACCCCTAAACCCCGAACCCCCAAACGCTTCCACCCCAAACCATAATAAGCCCGGAACCCCAAACTTGCGGCCCTCACTCCAAGGTTTCGAAAGGCTCATGGCTCCGAGGCCCTCTGCTTGGAGCAAGCCTCAAAGTGCATTCTCCGTTCCATAAGGAGTCCATGATACCTCTTAATGATGAAAGTCTGGGGGCGTCACAAGAGCTTACAAGGGTCTAGGGGTTTGGAGCAGCATCTAGAAGGAGTGCAAAGAAGAGCATATTTGTTTTTTTGGATTTGGCCCACCACCGGCACATCTTGCAGCGAGAAAAAAAGACATCCCAGGAGCCCCCACTCGTACAGCCCAAAGGTGCCGAACCCATTCTCAACCCCAAAACCCTGTACGCCAACAGTTCGAAAACACGATCCCCCAAGATCAGTACACGCCTCCTGAAGCCTAGACCGCCGCGCCCCCCCTTCAAAAGGAAAGCGCCCGGCCCGGCTGCGCGCAGGGACGAGGGCGCCGACGTTCAGCATGCCGTTCCTGGCTTTGGGGCGAGGCTGGGATCTTCGGTTCGTTCTCGGTCTGCAGGGCTGGAGCCTAAGCCTTTGGGGGTTTCGGGCCTTGGAGCTCTTAAGCCTTTGGGTTTGCTATTTTCGGGCACCCGGGGGGGGGATGGAGGTGGGCTTCGGAGCTTTTTTATGCGGAGTAGGGTGGAAGGGCCGAGAGCTTTCGGCTTCAGAGCTTTGGAGTTGAGGCAAGCAACCAAGAACCTCGGCATCACGCTGTGTCCCAGAACTGAAGCTAAGGACTACGACTCACGAGAAGAGAGGAACCGAGGCACATGCAACCAGACCAGGGTTCGTTGGGCGCCCTTCTGCTACAAAACACCCTCTTGGGGACTCCCTGATGCTGAGCTTTTGCTACCCAGACCCGAAAACAAGCTATTGCTGACTCTTCAAGTCATCGTGTCTGGGCTGTTCAAGACCACGGCGGCTCGTAACAAACGTGCTGAAGAAGGGTATCCCTGTTAGAAGGACAGGAATCCCGCGATACTATTTTCGACAGCTCTGGGAAAGGTCACCCCCATAGTAACCGAAATGCAACTCCGTTTAAGACCCCCTGGTAGCCCATATTGGGCATCCGGCAGCTTCTTCTCCACGTCACCGATGGTGTCGCGTGCGGTCTGAACCTGGTCTTTCCACTTCTGCACGCGCCACTGAATTTGTAGCGTTTGTGAACCTGGACACAACGTTTTCATGCATACATACACACAACCGCATATACCGTGTGCATATCTAAAAGTTCACACACAAGTTGAATCTATCTTTACTCATGAGCTTTGAATGAAGCAGTGCGCGGCCCCAACAATGGAAGCTTCAGACCCCAACCCTAATCATAACAAAAACAAAGAAGGAATGTCGATTCAGCCGCAGCCCAGCATATGCAACTATTGGATCTATAATCCTCGAATTTCAGCTGTGGTATCACTCCAGGAAGGGCTTATGCAAAGCACTAGGCAGCGCCAACCATGAAGAGGCACACAGCGAGCTCCTAAATCTTTTCCAGCACAGACCTTGGCAACGTACTCTGAAGCTAGCACGGTGTGTACAAGTGATGCTTTATGCTTCATCCATGCCATGTCTCGACTTGACCTTTGGCCAAAATATCACGAGGTTGCACACTCTGAGGAAACGCATATTCTGCACTCCTCCTTGGTGCGCATCGCTAGGTTCGCACCACACCTCTTTAATAGATGCGGTTTCCTCCGTTTTCAACACAGCAGCGGCACAAGTTGACAATCCTTCTTCGTCCAGCGTTGCGCAATCCCCAGCAATGCTCGTACACATGAATCACATCTCGTCCCTCGACTTGATGGAAGGGGCCTGCCACGACCCTCGTGTGCACAGGAGGCGGAGAATGCACTCGCTCGAACGCGGGAGCGTCCGTCTGAACCTCTTGGTCCTTCATCTTCTTTGCCGCACCTTTAGGCTGCTTGTTGTAGGAGGAAGAAGTCGCGGACGTAGGATCCATCGGAGTTGATGGGAGTAGTCCTTCATCTCTCGTCATCACCGTAGGCACTGGTGATGTATTCGCCGGCATCGTCTTGTCAAAGAGCTCCTTCAGCTCGAACAACCGAACCTTTTGTCGATCATCCAAATCTTGTGGACTCAATGTCATCAAGCTCTGTAATTCCTTGAGCTCATTCCTCGTGATTCTTTGGGGTTTTTCTGATTCGGTAGCCTTCGCCCGTAACATACGAAGTCGCACATCTCGGGTTTTGCAGCAATGCTTGAAGCCTTCCCAAACACCGATCACCGCAATGGCCATGATGATAACCACAATGTATAGGTCCCAAGGAATTTCCGGTTTAATGTCTTCTTTGAGTCCTGTCACCCCATATAGCTGACACATCAACAAAAGTCTGCTGATCCATGGGTGCACGTTGATGGACTTAATCTCTGCAGTCTTCACAAACCTCCTGCACTTGATATTCCACAAGTCCTTTAGCACCGCCAGCCTTTCCTTTGTAAACGGTTTAGTTCCTATGTCAGCCTTTTGCGTAACACCCGGCTCGTGCTTCACCACAATCTCGCGGTTGTTGATCCTTTCTTTAACCCAGTTTGCTCTCAACCGGAGATGTCTTGTTCTCCAGCTGCCCGCCGAGGTAGACATCAAGGAAATAGCCGCACTGTTGTCTATATGCAACGTCACCGGTAGCTCCTTTCCCAACAGTTCTTCCAGAAGGCACTTTGTCGAATAGGTCATCACTGCCCCTTCAACGCCCTCCATTAACTCCGTCTCTGCTGTAGATAACGACACTAGAGGTTGCCTTGAGCTCCTCCACGCCAAAGGTGATGAACCGTAGAATATCGCAATTGCTCCATGGCTCCGTCCAAAAGAAGGGGCAAAGCTCGAGTCCGTATATGTTCTGAGCTGAGGTTCCTCTCCTTCCTCTTTCGCAAACCGTAGTCGGTTGAACATCGTCTCATTGAGGTAGTCCAAAAGTCGATCCCCAATTGTTATAACCGCCTCCGGGCACCTTGCCACTCTTGACGACATCACCGCTGTAGCGTACTGAACATCTGGCCTCGACCTTGAACTTAACCACAGCATTTCTCCGACCCGACGTTGTGCTTCTTTGACTAGGTGTTCTTTCCCAGTCATATCAACAGGAGCCGCCTCAAGCATCATCGCCTCCTCCTCAGGTGTCATAATGAGCATTTCCTTCGGTCCTTGTGTTTTTGACCGACCTCCACCATGTTGATGAGAACGGAGTAGTTCACGAATAAATCCTTCTTGGGTCACCTCTATGCCCTGGTCCACCAAGTGAAGCTCCATTCCCAAGAATTTGATGGCATTGGCCTCTGTAAGGATGTTTAGGTCATCGCACTCCCACATATTGGAAAGCCATCGGAAAAAGGAAGTCATCACGCTATTGGTGCTAACCACCATTAAGTCGTCAATATACACAAGCAGGTAGCCAATCGCCTCATCATGAAGATCATCTGCTCGTACTATACGCCAAACTTGATTGTCAGACACCAACTGCTGTAGCTTCAACTCCACTTCTTCACCTTCAACTTCTGCCTTCCATCTTGCCATTTTAAGCTGCATGTCTCTGTACGATGCCCAAGCTGCTGGTGACTCACGTAGTCCATATATCGACATCTGAACCAGCCAGTAGTCATCTTCCTCCGCCAGTCCCAAATCCACCGCCAAAGCGGGTGGCTTCAGGGCCACAGGTCCTCCAACCCATGGCGCCAATACAAACGCCTGACGGATGTCTGTAACTGCCGCCCCCCATGTAGGCTTCGAAGCTTTGTAAGCCAGCATCGTCCTCAAACTTGTAGCGTCTAATCCGGCCGCGTAGACATCAAAGCTGGCATCTGTCAGCTCCCCTTCAGCCACATGGTTGCCGCATGCCACGAACCGTGTCTTTCTTCGAAACCCTTCGGGGCCACTATCCGGCTTCACGGTGAAGACACCTTTACACGGCACCACTCTGCAATTGCTTGGTAAATCCTTGTACTTCACCGGCTTGAAGGCCTTTTTATTCTCGACCAAGTTGCGGAATTCCTTTTTAGCCGACGGTTCCCATTTTCCAAGTGCCTTGCGAACATCACTTAGACTTACTGTGTGTGTAACTTCCAACGGCTTCTTGTTCTCAATGTGGTCCTGAAGGATTGCCTCTATGTTGGCGGTGTATTGAACTTCAGATTTTTTGATCATCTTCTTCAACTTCACCTTTGCTTCTGGATTCCATTGGTGAGGTTGTAGTGCTTGTTGTCGATCTTCGCCATCAAACAGGTCTTGGTCATCGATCTCAACAAAGGCCTCGTTCTCTGCCTCATTGGTTGCCAGCAAAGCCCTCTTAATCTCGATGCCGTCCTCCTCCTGTTCCATAGACTCCTCCTGAACTTCTGGTTCGAGTTCGCGAAGAGCTTCCGGTGCCAACTTAAAGCCCAATCCATCCAAATCCTCGACATCCTTCTCCGTGAGTTTGGAAACCCTGGGAGTATACAACAACATCACCACTCTGTCTCCTTCCCAAGGTTGTACTTCGTGCCATAGGTTCGGGCGAAAACACACACCCTTGTCCCCTTCGAAGTCCATGATTCTTCCTGGAACGTCACCTCTTTTTGGCACATGTTTATGCACTGCGTCCTGTGCTTCCACCTCGGAGTCCTCGACCCAAATTCCCCCACCCTTGAACGTTGTCAAGGGGAGCACCTTGTTCCAGGAGCATTTGCTGTTATGAACATCACGATGTAGACCAAGAGCCGAGTTTCTTGTAATTCCCAGGGCTGTGAAGGAGGTTCCCTCCATCTTCTTTGCCGCAAAGGTAGCCAAGTATTTTGTAGCATTCGGAAATTTTCTCGAATTGGCTCTCAATCCAGCGACGCCTCCGTGCACAAATGCACCTGTAAACCAGCTCGTCATTGGCGTTTTCTTGCCCACTCGAAAGTCTGTATCCCCGAGTTCCTCCAGCCTCTCAAATAGGCCTAAGGCGTCCTTGTTCTCGTAGGCTTCTTTCTCAAGCAACATTTTCGCCACAAACTCAACCTCATCCTCGATCTTGTCCTTGGTAAGAAGAACATCTGCTCCTTGAGGCTCCACCAACAGATCCTCTGCTATTCCCGGTTGTAGTAGATCAGGTAGGTCTTTAACAGGGTCCAAGACGTTGAACTTCACACTCTTGGCTATGGTAAGTCCTCCGTCCTCCCGGAGGATAAGATGGCCCCGGTTGACATCATACGAAGGTCCTCTGTACCACCCCTTTTTCCATCTGGCACTTGTAGGATCATGCTTTTTCTCCTTTGTTCCTTTGTAAGCTTTCGCTCGGAACCACACTTCATGACCAAAAGGGGCAGCTGGTGAACGGGTAGTAGGCGAGCGTGGAAATGCTTTAGCCCAGGCCGCTGCTGTTGCATGATGAACTGCCATAGGCCAATCCTTTGCTTCCGCCCCAGAGGTTTTCAAGAGTGCTCTCACTCTCGATTTGGCCCACTTAACTCCCAGCTCAGCTGTGCTATTTCCGGCGGGATCGCCTCCTGCGGTTCGAGAATGTCGCAAGCCATTGTCGGCCAACCACTCTTTGTAGACCAGCGAAGAAAATTCTCTCGCCCGGTCTGTGTGTACTGTGGCCACATGTAGCCCCGTCTGCTTCAACTGCAACAAGATCTCTCTTGACGCTCTCAAAACCTCATTCTTGGTTCTCCTCCTCAAAGGTCTTGTGAGGTATACTGTAACACATTCCGGCGGGCTCTTGAGCTCCTCCACAGCCTCATCCAAGGTAGCTGGTCCCTCCTTTGTATCATGGTCGGCTTCTTCTCCTCCTGAAGCGGCCTCGGCACTCTCCTTTTCCTCCTCCCAGCAATCTCCTTCTTCATCCCCCGAAGGCTCATAGTCGTGTAAGTCCACAGAAAACTCTTTTTCCAGTTCCTGTAGCGCCTTTTTGTCCAAGTACTCCTTAGGACATCTATACGCCGCGACCATGATATACTTGTAATCATCGAAGTCCATGTCTCTTCCAGCCACCTTATACGGCCCTGCGAGGTCGATCGCCATGGCATAGAGCTGCGGTTGTTTTCGCCGCCGGTCTGGTATCCGGTCGCCTGAGCATTTAGGCAAACTGAACAATCAGCCCTGTAAGGTTGATGATCATTCTTCAAGTGGATCTTCCAGGCCTCGCGTTCGTCCTTTGTAAGCTTGCTTAACTTGGCCCCACACTGAATGGCTTCCTCCTCCTCAACCATTGGCGACGGGACGTAGTCCAAAGCGGCCTGGGCCACAATAAGCTCCAACTGTTTCGACCATTGTCTCAAGGCCCTTTTGCTTAGGAGCGACACTGGCACACAGTGAGCCCCTTCTTCAAGATCTCCATCCAACTCAATCAGCATCGGATATGTAGTTCCAATCGTAGTAGGCCTCACCGCTGAATGTCCCATCGCTCCCTGATTGAACGTAGTGGTAGACATGCCACTCACAGAACGGAAAGACTTCCACATCTCCGTCTTCCAAAACGATAACAAGCCTTGCTCCTCTTCATTCTCCGCCACCACGTCAGCCGGAAACTCCATTGCAAAGCCCACGTTGCGCTTGCCCTTTATCATAGCACACATCCAAAGTAGAAGCTGCTTAGCTGCACACGCGGAGTCCTGATCCAGCCGTTGTTGTAGTAGAGGAGGTAGTTCCGGAATGCCGTTCGGGTGGTCCTTAGTTCTTGGTGGGTTAAGCATTCCCATCATAGAGGTTGTAGATGAAGTCCAAGTCGACTCAGGTGGAGAGCCGATGATGTCCGCGATCTTGCCCCTTGCCGCTGCCCACAGCAACAGCTTATAGATAGGAGATGGTCCGTGGATGTTCATCATCTTAGAGTTTTCCAAATCCACCTCGAGCAGCACCTTTCCTCCTTTTGCCAACGTCTTTTCAAAGGTCACATCTCCCTCGGTTTTACCTCCATAAAGGCGAACAGTCCAATCTCTTGACGCCATAAGTTGCCGTCTCTTTCTCCTTGTCAACGGTAACTGCCTCAAATAGGCATCTCCACCATTGACGTCGAAGCCGGTAATCAGCATTGCCTGAACATCCGCCGAAAGGTCCTTGGTGAAAGGGCAAAGAAGCACCGCACGATGAAGAAGCCCCATATTTCCTGTTTCCAGGTAGTCTTTTAGAAGCTCATTCCAAGTACGTCTTTCTTCCATCTGAAGGACTTCCAATCTCGCGGTCAACGAGCTCACTTGATCACTTAACCTTTTCACTTGGTTCATCTCCAACTCCTTAATCAACTTGTGGGCCTCCTTCACGCTCACCTCCGGGCAGTTGGCAGTTGTTGCGAATGTTGACTTTTACATGTCCTCGCTGTGGATGTAGCAACCTGAAACCATCGCTTTTCCACTGAAGGCTGCACCCGAGGTCCTTTATCAACGCGCCGAGTGGCACTATGGGCTGTGACCCGGCCCCATCTTCTGGCTTCAACAAAACCGTTCCCTGAGGATTCTGTCGTAGTACTCGCTCCTCCTCTCCAGCCAGCGTCACCTTGACCGGGATACTCTTTTCATACTCCGACTCCGTAGCGGTCCTCATGGGGTTGCTTGCTCCACTGTCCAACAAACCACCCTGGTGCTCATCTTCGTCCTTGACCTCCATTTCCGAAGACATAGCTCTGATCCGGGCCATCAATGGATCACCTTCCACCGACATCCTCTTGATAGACGTCACACTCGTCATTGCCTTAAGCATCTTTCCCACATCCGCCAACACCTCCTTGAGCTCCGTGGCTGTTGCTGGGGGGCTCGAGGTAGAGCTCACTGCTGCTTCCTCCACCTGTGGCTTGTCATCAATTCTCACATTCTTGTTGGTAGTAGATGAGGTAGCGTCAGGAGCTGACTTCGGCGAAGGTGTAAGTCGCGGCGTCGCTGTAGAAGTGGGCGACCCTCCCTTCTTATTCTGGCAATCCTTCACCATATGCTTTCCACCGCACGCCAAACACCTCGAAGGCTTTTCTTTCTCTAGGCCTTCCCAGGAATGCTTGAAGGGACATTTAGTGGCCCGGGCACATCCACGAAAGGTGCGCCCGAAGTACTTGCACACTGTGTCCTTCTTTTCCCCGGTGTGCTGAGTTTCCTGAGCTTCCCCAGGCGAAGAGGTAGTCGGTGACGTAGGGGGTTTTGGTGGAGCAGGAATTGCATTGTTGTTGCCATTCTTAGGGTCAGTCCTCATTGGTTTAATCTTCGGCTCCGGCTTCAAAGGGTTCGCCACAGGTTGCGTAGCCAAAGAAGACGATGCCACTGCAAGGGCCTCGCACTCAGCCATCAAGTGCTTGTAGTAAGTGTCGATGCTGGTGTAAGATGGTCGCGTATCCACTTGCAAAGTAGACCGCACGAGATTCGTGCGAAAACCCATGTCTGCATTCTGCTCCACCACCTTGTGTACCATCTTACTCAAGCCCTTTGAAAGGATCGTCGGGTCTGGTGTGGCCAGGGATAGCTCCTTGCATCTCCTCAGCCATCGGTCCCAAGCACGCAAGGATTCGACAGCTCGTTGTGGATCTTTTTCTTCTGGAGGATTCTGGAGGTTGTTCAATATGCGGGAGCGCTCAGCCTCCCCACCCGGCTGATATAATGTCATGAGACGAAAAAGAAGGGATACTGTTGAGCCCGTCAGCCTCCTAGCGACCATTTCCGATCGCACGCTTTCATGTAGCGCCAAGACGATCATAGATGCAGCACGGGAGTTCACCCTTCCCCAGCGTCCATCCTCCAAGTCCACCTCTTTCGGTGGAGCGATGGTTAACTTCTCCATTGGTCCCGCTTCTGTCCACGCCTTGTACGACGCTGAGGCTCGTTCGCATACTTGCTTCCACCATAGTGCCGAACCGTCAGACAAGTCCGCCATCGGCGCGGCGAGCATTTCCATCCAATCAGCTATATCTATGGAGCTCGACTCCGCCTTCACCGGCGGAAGGGTAGGAAGTTGTGACACCCCAGGCTTGACTGTCTCTGGCGACTTATCCTCGCCCTTGTTCACGGCCAACTGTTTCAGCATTGCCTGTTGAAGCTGAGCCATTCCTCCCGCAAGCAACGCCATCTGTTCCTGCGTCTGATTGTTTCCCAGCCACTGCTGTGCTGACGAGCTCTCTTTCTCTCCAGCCCTCGCCTCACCATGATCTTCTCGCCCTCGATTCCTTTCAGCTTGATCAGGTACTGGAGCGTGATGTCCTTCGGATACATGGGGTCCTTGAGGCACTGTAGAAGGCTGTGGAAGATTCCCTTGTACAGATACTGAAGATTGATGCCCATCATGTACGAACGCAGCTTGTGGTAGATTCCCTTGTACGGGTACTGAAGCTTGATGCCCCTCATGTACGACCGCAGCTTGTGGTAGATTCCCTTGTACGGGTACTGAAGCTTGATGCCCCTCATGTACGACCGCAGCTTGTGGTAGAGGACCTTGCAGCTGTGAGGCCGTCACAGCTCCCTCACTCCATGAAGAACGCTCCGCTCTCAGGAGCTGCACCTCTTGCTCAAGGCGAAAAAGGTGTTCTTGGTGTCTAGCTGCGTATTCTTCTATCTGTCTTTGAACCTCTTGCTGAAGCCTGGAAGATCTCTCACTCTCCACCTCGGAACCGGGTCCATATAGAACTGGATTCTCACGCACTGCTTGTCTAAACTGTTCCACTTGGCGCGGATTGAATAGCGGGGGTTCTGGAGTTCGCGAAGACGACCATGACATTGGAACTGGAGGTGGTAGCGGAGCTGGAAGCTCCTCTGGAGGTGAGAAGTTTATCTGCGCATGAACCTCTCTTCCCGTCTGCGATCTCAAGCTATGAGCTCCTGGGCCACCATGCTGTATCCCAAACGAGTCTAACATCCGATCCACCCCATTCACTCCTCTATTCGCTGTCATCCTCAAAAACTCGGTAAATCTCGCCATCCACCTCACGCCTTGCTGTTCTTGGCCTCCACTCGACGTCCGGCTTTCTGCAGAAAAGAACTCCTGCACCCTAACCGAACCGTGAGGAGTCCTCGGAGCTTCCACATTTTCCACACGCTCGTTCATAGCCATCCTATGCTGCTGTTGCACCACGACTTGGCCTTGCACTGTAGGGTTCTCATACGGAGGGTGTTCTTGTACAGGCGGTTCTTGTACCGGAGATAGTAGAGCTCTTGGTGTTTGTCCAGGGACTCTAGTAGAGGGTGCTGGATCCAATGCGTTAGGGTTATCGCTGAAAAGATCACTGCTTGCACCCGTGGTCATCTGAACTTCAGAGCTCACACCATTCGGTAGCCTTGTACTTGCTCCCAGTGCACCATAGTTCGACGGTCTTGCGGAGTCGCTGTCGTGGCTTTGGGCGTACATAACCTATTGGATCTATAATCCTCGAATTT
>CAJNJA010087852.1:0-20141 GCA_905231915.1 Symbiodinium necroappetens
CCCCAAATAGTATTGGTAATTATCTAGGCCCCCGTACTACAGTCAACCCTCCGGAATAGGTTGCAAGAAAGTCATAAAACCCGGAACCTGGACCGAAAACGCAAAGACCCTGAGGACTTACATCCCTAAACTCCTAAAGCCCAAGCCCCCCAAATCCCAAGAAAGTCCAAACAACCCTAAAAGCAAGAAAGCTCAACCCCCGAACCATCCTAAACCCTGACCCCTAAACCCTAAAACAACAACCAAGCAATTGAAGCTTCATTGTTCTGGTAGGCCCCGGCTGGTGCCACTCGGAGAGTTTTTGGACCCGTGGCGCTGCTTGACATGCATCACTTCGGTTTACATACTTGTTGGGGTCCGGTGGTTTTGGGGTGTTGGTTGTGGCTTCAGTGGTTGCTGGGTATAGGATTTAGGGCTTGTGGGCTTTATGGGTTATTGGTTTGGGTATTCTTTGTAGGGCTTGTTCGTTTTAGACGGCTTTTGGGCTTAGGCGGCTTTAGGGTTTAGGCTGTGTCCCGTTAAAGCCACGAAGGTCCTCTTTCGAGTTGAGGGGGTTACTATGAGCATTTACGGCTTTCCGGCCTAAAGGTTGAGGGTCTGCCTGGACCCTAGAGTGTAAGTTAACATAATAGAGAACTATATTTTTTTGCTACAGATCCCCTATGATGGTAACTTTTTTACAGTCCTTTAACAAGAGCCCAGCCAAGGTTCATGGAGTGCATGCTGAAGATCGGCTTGGAACATCTCAGCTACCACGGCAACACTACGCAACAGGCAGGTGTCCTGTATTGTTTGTCTTTGTGGAGGGCTCTGAGCAAAGCTTGACGAAGGCTTCTAGCAAGCTGTATAAGAGCTTTCGCGGGTTTGGGGTTGAGTTTAGGGTTGAGGGCTGTGGTGCTTTATGGTTCGGTGCTTGAAGGGGGGCTAGGGCTGAGGTATTAACATTAAAGGGGCTTTGGGTCGGGTTATAAGGGTGCCTTTGAGCGTTTTCAGCAGCGCCGCAACTAAGCGTCCACTTAGTTGCCTGTGGAGGCATTCAAGAGATCAAAGTACTGGTGTCGTGCACGCAGGATGAGTCCAGTGTGGGATAGTATATAGGAGAAGTTTGAAGACCCCTAAAGCCCAGAACCTTCCCATTTGCCATTCTTAACCGCCCTCCCATGTCGTCCCATGCAACAATGCAATGAGCAGTGGGTCACACCAAGGCTTCTCACTGTCTCTCCGAACGCAGCTCGGGTTTTCAGTAAGTAGAGCCCTCCGGGGTGAGTCCGTTGCCATGGTGCCGATGTCGCGTTTACCTACTCCACCATTTCCGCGCCGTTCGCAATCGGCTACATGCCCAGAGTTGCTGTCCCTCCGAGATTGTTGACAGAGTAGACGCCTGTTTCTTCAGGCGCCGGCACACCTTATGGTGGAACAGCTGCCCACACAGACTAATTTACCCAAAAGGGACCTCGAAATCTACCAAAACCCTATGAGAGCCTTAAGCGATAGTATAGACCATCCTCACAGCCCCTAACACCCTTTTACCCTTGAGCCGTAAAGCCCTAACCCTAAACCCCTAAAACTCCTAAAGCTACCGAAGCCCTACTCTAGAACACTTCCAGGACCCCTTCAAGGAACCCGAAACTCCGCGATAGAACCTTTAAGCAGAGCCTTAAAGCCCTGTACTTTTATAGAATTCTTCAAGGATATTAAACCCCGATACAGAACCCTTAAAGGGACCCTTTTGGAACCCGTACGGAGCTCCTGAAGCATCTTCGAATCCCTTAGAGGAACCCTCAAGAAACCCCGAAACTGAAACCCCAAATCCTATCCCCTAACCCCAAAACCCTAAGCCCTAAAACCCTTAAACTTAAAGCCCTAAACCCTAAACCCCCTAAGCCCCTAAAGCCCGAAACAAAAGAGAGCCTAAACCTTAAAGCCCCAAAACCCTCAACCCTAAACCCTAAAGCCCAAAAGAGCCTAAACCTTAGAGCCCTCACACCCAAGCCCCGGCCCTTAAAGCCCAAAACTAGGTCCCCTGAGTGGTACCCTTTTGCCCTTTTTGTTTAGGGCCCCCTTATTAAAGCCGAATAGTAGGAAAAAGGGTACCCTTATTATAAAAAGGCTACTCAGGAACCAAGAAAAGAGCCAGGCTCTTCCGACCTCTCTGACCCTAAACCCTAAACCCTAAAACCCTAAACCCTAAAGCCCAAAAGAGCCAGGCTCTTCCGACCTCTCTGAAGATCCTCTGGCTGGTCGCTTTTCTGAACTGGCGGGTCCCCCAGATCAGAGATCAGGGTTTAGGGTTTAGGTTTCAAGGGTTTAGGTTTAGGGTTCAGGGTTTAGGGTTTAGGGTTTAGGGTTTAGGGTTCAGGGGTTTGGGGTTTGGGGTTTAGGTTTCAGGGTTTCAGGGTTTAGGGCTTGGGGTTTAGGGTTTAGGGTTTCAGGGTTTAGGGCTTGGGGTTTAGGTTTCAGGGTTTAGGGTTTAGGGTTTGGGGTTTGGGGTTTAGGGTTCAGGGTTTGGGGTTTAGGGTGCCGAAAAGAAGCCTAAAAGGGTTTGCAGGGAAGCCCCGAAAGTTGGGACATGGATTTAGGATGATTAGTGCTACGATCCCTTCTACTTTACCTTAAGGGCATGAGGATGATGATGCTCCATGTTTCTGGACTGTTTAGGGTTTAGGGTTTCTGCTTTAGGGTTCGTATACCATATAGGGATTCATAGTATACTTGTATAGGGCCCCTGCTTTTAAGGGGTCCTTTGGTCCTTAAGGACTTTCTTTATGAAGAAACAGACCTGGGTTTAGGCTTCAGAGTCTAGGGTTTAATTAGGGCCCTAAACAGAAAAAGACACGAACGTCGTTGTGGTTTTGTAGGTTCGCAAGTGTCCGAAACCCTAAACCCCAAATTCGTTGGGTGCTTCTTTTGATGTAAGGGTCCTGCTTTCAGCTTGCGCAAAGGGCTTTGATAGGGTTCTGTAGGGTTCCATGGAGTTTAAGTGGCCCACAAGGTTGTGGGGGGTTTAAGTTGGTTGTGCAAGGCGTTATCGGGTTGTTCTAGTGGGTTTTACAGGATCGTCATCAGGGTTTCAAAAAGGGTCTTCTTGGCCTGTATCATGGCTTTATCAGGGTGTAGGCCTTCATACCAGTCACTAGACCCTAAACGCTGCTGGGATCACCACCGTTTCGGGTTTAGAGTTTAGGGTTTCATGTGATTCGACATTGTCCTAATCCCTAGTACAGTGCTTGTTCTGTGGTTTCCCTGATGGTCATCTCGAATGTCTGGGCTTTTGGGCAACGGGTTTTAGGTCAGACTCTTTTGGTCTACAGCGTGTAGTCCACCTCATGGAGCCCGCCCCGCAGAGTGCCCCGAAACAGCAGACAGCTCGCACGCAGGAGCCTCTGCAGCTGCTCGCCGGTTGAGGCTTAAGCTTAGGGGCTGAGTAGGGTACCTTTAACCTTTTTGGGCTTGTATAATCCTACTATAATTCAAAAGGTTACCCTTTTGGGGGTTAAGGTACTCAGCCCCTAAGTAAGAGTCTAGGCCCAGAATCTAAAAAATAAGACAACGGTATGAAAGCTTATAGAGTGGTACGGTATTCACATACAGAGCGACCGTGGCATGTCCACATAGCTAGACAGCTTTCATCGCTGCGCTGCATTCAGAATGTGTGGCCGTGATACTATACATGGTTAGGTTCATATAACTTATGGCAGGCTGTAGAAGCACATCAAGAAAATTCAGAAGCCATCTAATCCGTGACCCATGACCACTTACCTCGAGTCTGAAACATTGTCGAAGAACTCCCCAAACTTCAGTCCCAAACCAAACTTGGCACCTTCAACCCCCAACCCTAAACGCGGCCAAGATTAAGATAGCTCCCTATAAGTCTTAATCCGTAACCCCAGAACCCCAAACCCCGAAACTGCTAAACCCTAACCCTGAGGGTCCAAGTACCTAATAATCATATACTCTCCCAAATACTAACCTACAAAACTACTATCCGTAAACCAAGTACCTAATTATTATGTCCTTTGGACCCTTAGGGTAAGCACTTAAGCCCCCAGGTCCTTCGAAGCTGCAAAGGTTCGCGCAGCAGCACGGCCGGGAACCGAATCCCGAGGCGTGCTTTGCACTAAAGCATTGCAACGTAAGGATTTAGGGCCAGGGAAATTTAGGCTTTAGGGTTTAGTTTAAGGCTTTAGGGTTAAGGATCTAGGGTCAAGGGAAGTTTGGGGTTTAGCAAGTAGAAAAGGGGTTGTGAACTCTCAGGGGCGCTTCCAGGCAGCCAGCAATTTAGGAGATGTGCCGACGTTCCGGGAATTGGTGTAGTTTACGACGGAAGTTCTCTGAATTAGGGTCCCTTTTTTTTGGTCCGTCAAGAAAGGGACCCTAATTTGGACTCCTACCCACGGACAGGATATGCTTTTAGTAGGTTCCTGAGTAGTACCCTTTTGCCCTTTTTGCTGTTATGGTTCCCTTGTTAAAACTGAATAGCAGGAAAAAGAGTACCCCTTATGATTAAGGGGTCACTAAGGAACAGGATATGCTGTTAGTGGGATCAGAGCTGATCTTGAGAGCCAAAGTGTGGATGACTCGACTTTTGGTCGAACGAGCCTTGGGGTTTTCTGGAGTTCGCTTAGGGTTTCGTCTCAGGGCTTTGGGTTTAGGGATGTTTAGGGTTTAGGGTGTAGGGTTTCTGATGAGTCATGAAGCATCCTGGAAGCCCTTCTGAGGCGAAATTTCTGAACCCAAAGGCCTGAAAACCCCACATCCCCAACCCCCCGAAGTTCTACACTGAGCTTCTACCCCCACCCACCCTAAACCTAAGTAAACCCTACAGCCACAAAGTCCCTGAACACTGTGAACTAAACCCCTGTCCGGTCCTGCCGTACACCCGCAACTCGAAGCCCATAAACCATAAAGCCCTCCATGAAGCCCTTATTAAAACAAACAAAAGCTAAACCCCATCAGCCCCGTGGTTTGGGGTTTAGGGCTGTCTAACAACTAAACCCCAATCTCCTCCAAAACCCTTAGACCCTAAGCCCACACAAACCCCCGAAGCCCGAAGCGCCGACGAGGGCCCTCCCGTGCTTCTGAGAGGTCGGGGGCTGAGCTTTTGATCCAACTCTCAAAAAGAGACTGATCTTGTTGGGTTTAAGTTTAGGGGGAGGGCTTTTCGGGTTCAGGGGTTAGGGTCTAATATAGGTGCCTAGATAATTATCACTACTAGTTTTTGCTTTTGTTTTTTTTTCTTTGGGGTGGTGGTTCCGGAATATGGTTGTAGTATAACATACTCCCCAAACCCTATTCTATTTGTTAAGGCCCCTACATTAGGGTGGTGACTTTAGGGGTTTCGGCTCAGGGTCTAAGGTCTGCTTGAAGAATCAGGGGGACTTAGTAAGTAATGCTACAAGTACGGTAATTAACATGGGCCTTACTTCAAACGGTCTTTGCTAGGTCCCATGATCCTTTAAGTATGAACGGCCCCGCCATCTACCCGTCAATCCCAGAAAAGCCACCAATCTACGGGTTTCGAGGGGTCTATGGCTAGACTCGGCCCTTCACTCCATTATCAATGACAGCGGATTTAATTGGGTCTAGGGAGGCAAACCTTAGAAGAACACTTTGAGAAAACCCTCTTGGGCTCTTCGGCTCAAGCATTGTGATAAACCGAAAGCTCTAAGAACTCCTCAAAGCCTTGGACGGAACCTTGTTAAAGCTACAGCCCTACAGCCCTTGAGCCCTAAACCCCAAATCGTAAAGCTCCCTAAGACCGTTAGAGATCCCTGAATAGAACCCTTACAGATGAAACTGAAAGGAACCCCTCTATAGACCCCTTTGAAGGAACCCATTTAGATCTTCCAAGGGAACCCTTATGAATCCCTTACAGCTCTTTTTTAAAGGAACCCCAAAACCGTAAACTGCTCTAAACCCTTGTCCCTTAACCCTAAAATTGAAGCCCTGAAGAGCAAACCTCAACGCCCTCAACCCCAACCGAAACCAAAAATCCTTAAAACCTCAAAAACCCAACACCTAAACCCCAAGACCCTTATAGATTCCTCTACGAACCATCATGGACCCATTTAAAGGAGCAACCCGTAAGCCTGCAAAGGGGAGACTCCCGGCTGTCCGGGGGCACGGGCTCTCGCCCAACTTCCTGCACCTCAAGGCAAAGGGCCTTCGGTTTCGGGTTCGGAAAGGGTTCTTTTAAATAGGGGATGTGCAATAATATATAAGGGTTCTAGGGTTCTTTTAAAAAGGGATGTACAATAATATATAAGGGTTCTAGAAGGGTTTACGGTGTTGGCGGGGGTGTAATTAGGGTTTTCGTGTTTAGGGTTTCGGCCCTGAGCCCCGTACTATCCGTTTTTTTAAGGTGCTGATTTTTGTCAGACTTTGGCGGGGTATTGGGCTCTCTGATTTTAAGGTTGCTTGAAGGGTCCAACTCAAGGGCAATCACCCCCAAAGCCCTTGTTTTAGGGCCGAGGGCGCGTAAACCCGAACCTTGTCCTCCTGCCTCTTGGCCAGGTCAGCATCGCGCCAGCAGACTCAACAGACCCCCCTAAACCCTAAACCCTAAACCCTAAACCCCTAAACCCTAAACCCTAATGGGAGGCCTTTCTTGGCAACGCTCCGTCTCAGAGTCGGGTTCTGGCCTTGAAGTGGTGGAGGTCGAAAGGGTGCAGGGTTTAGGCGTTTAGGGTTGAGGACTTTAGGGGCTTGGGGTTTACGGTTGATAGGGAAGCGGGTTTTGGCTTCAAGTTGAGTTTCTCGAAGTCTTGGCCGTACGTATTCGTGCAGCGAGAGCAGCATGAACTGAGGTTCTTGCAAAAGCTCAGCCCTGGGAAGACTTTATGTTGACAACACCGGACCTGCACCCGTTGTCGAACACCCTAAACCCTAAGCCCCTAACCCTAAACACAACCCCAAACCCTAAACCCCAAAGCCATGCCGCTTGGGGAGGCCCTACCCCAAGTTCCTCACACCGCTTCAGCGCCTTCTCGCGCGCCATCCGCGCCTGTTCCTGGATGCTCTCAAGGAGCCCGTATTTGTTTTCGATTTTGGACTTCTTGACAGGATCGGATATCTTGGCGGGGTTTAGGGTTTAGGTGCAAGGCCTATGTATAACAGGTTCGGCTTTTGAAGTTTTGGATAGTTCAGGGAAAATGTGGGGAGTTTCCAAGCATAGGCGGATTTCTGAAGAATAGCCCTTACATGGCACATGCCAACTCCCGCAAATGGATGCCGGGTTTAGGGTTTAGGAAAGTTTAGGGTTTAGGGTGCGGAAGGAGGCCTTGCTGGGCCAATTGTTATTTGGAGATTTGGAGACACGGGTGCAACTCGTGTCACGTCAGTACACAGTCTGGAACAGGTCTGGCACGGCCCGAAAGATGTGTACGAGATCAACGTGGAAGAGCAGACCAAGATCTCACACCAGCGGCTGTTGGACGATGGCGCTGTCCAGTGTCTGAGCCACACAACACCAGGTCGCCAGATACAGCAGTGCAGGCGCATACCGGTGGGGTCTGAGCGGCTGATACGTTGTAGTGGAGTGAAGCAGTGAAATCCAGAATATCTTCCGATTAGTTTAGAGTTCATATGCTGGATCCTTTGGGTAGCTTAGATAGCCAATGGGAAAACTTTGGACTTTTGTCCCTGTCTATATTTCAAAAGATTGAATTTTTTGGCCTGGTTGTTGAAGAAGAGAGGTACGCTTATAGGGATTAAGGTTCTCGGCGTGGGGCTTGGGGTAGAAGGGTGTGCGGTTTCCCATTATAGGCCTCGGTCGCTGGGGGTCCAGCACGTGGGTAGTTCTCTAAGTGAGGGTCCCTTTCGGGGGACCCAAAAGGGGCCCTCATTTTGAGAACAACCCACGTGCACACTGGGCTTGCGGGTTTGAGGTGGGGATTTTAGGTTTTACTCCCGCAAAGGATTTTGGGCCGATGAAATGTCTTTGCCTTTCTGAGCCTTAGGGTATAACTGTAAGACCCTAAACCCTAAGCCCCCTAAACTCTGAGGCCCTAGACCCTCAGCTCGAAGACTCTAAATCCTAAACCTGAACCTACGACCCCAAACCTTAGAGGACTCGAAGACCCTAAACCGTAAACTCTGAGACCCTAAGCCCCTAAACCCGAAACTCTAAGACCCCGAAACCCTCAACCCTAAGCCTAAACCCTAACTTAAGACCCTCAACTCTCAACCCTAGAAGACTCTAAGATTCACCTGGCCGGGGAAAAACTGAAGCTGCGAAAGCCAGCCATCAGCGGGAGAGAGGCCGTTTAGGGTTTAGGCTGTGGAAGTTGCCCCTATACTGTTGATGATATATATCCTGCATTACCTTAAGGACCCTAAACTAAGAGAATTATGGGCAATGCAGGATTTATATCATCAACCGTATTGCGGAAGGAAGTCTTATTTTCGGCAACAGCTCTGCGTGAACATCCTTTGCTCCAGATTCTTCATGAGATAACGACCTTCCCATGCCGGCAAAAGGGAGAGATCCCAACTGGGTGTGAAAATACGAGGACTGGCGGTCATCGAGATTCCAAGATGCTGTCTGTCAAGCTCATCTGCAACGTGAGCTCAGAGATTTAAGAAGAGCACCCGGTAATGAGTGTGGCCGCATAAGCCTCTCAAGTACTAAAGCCCTAAAAGCCCACCCTGGCCGAGCCCTACCCTACTACCTACCCGATCCTACCCCGCCCTACCCTACTTACCCTACCCTATCCTACCCTAAACCCAAAACCCTAAACCCTAAACTGGCCCTAAACCCTAAACCCTAAACCCGACCCGAAATAACCCTAGAACTTGAGCCCTTTCAAGTTCAGGCCGAAGCCGCTCAAGCCCGACACTCCCGAAGGTTCCAAACTTGCGAAGGGCGCTCTCCTTGAGTTAGGGTTCTAGGGTTTAGGGTTTAAGGGGTTTAGGGGTCTATGGTTTAGGGTTTAGGGGTTCAGGGTTTAGGGTTTAGGGGTTTAGGTCTTGCCGTTTTCGGTTTTAGGCTAAGTGGTCTGATGTCCTTCGAAGTCCTACAACACTAAACTCACCAAAACACGAAACCTCAAATCAAAGCCCGGTGACTTGTAACCTCAACGAGGCTTTAGGTAGTTTAGACCCTGCATTAAACCAACAAGTTCCGCTAGCCTAGTGCAAACTAAGGAGATAATCTGCATTTTTTGTTTAATGCCCTCACAACGAGGTGTTACAAACCGAAGCCTTTTCAAACCCCTAGGAAACCATGAACGCTTGAACCTTCAAGCACTATAAACCCAAAACCAATATTCGCCTGAGGCTCCATGTACCCATATAGTATATACTGAGATACTAAAGTATCCATATAGGAGCCCCTTTAGGGCCTAAGTATAGACTATATAGGTACATGGAGCCTTCGGGTTCGCAATATTCAATCCCCAGGCCTAAACCCCAACACATGAACCCGAAAGACCATACCCCAGGCCTCCGCTCCCTAATACCATGATTCCATGTACCCTGGAACCCTTAAGCCCTCATTCTGAAAGCCCCAAGCTCCATAAACTCCTGCTTAAAACCACGAACCCTAAGCCCCTACACCAACACTCCTACAAGCCCGTAAACCTTAAGGCCCTGAAGCCGTAAAGCCTACATAAACCTACAGCCATCGGAGTAGAACCCTATGACCCCTCTAGAACCTCATCGCCCCTAAACTTCTAAACAACCTGCGAGCCGGCAGCAGCAAGAGGCTCATCGTACTGTTGATGGTAAAAATCCTTAGCATTACCTTAAGGACCCGAAGCTATGGGAAATTATGGTAGATTTTTTATCATGGGTCATGCAGGATTTGCATCATCAAACGTGTCTCCTTAAAGCCTCCGGAGGCATTTAAAGGGGTAGTTCTGTTTAGGGTTTACGGTTTAGGGTGCGTAGGTCCCCAAAACGGCATGGCGCCCTTATGAAAAAGAGCCCCACCCCAAGGGAGAAATGCCTATCTTCGAGTAAACCCTAAACCCTAAACCCAACCCCAAGGGACACAAATTTGGAGAAATGCCTATCTTCGAGAAAGCAGGAGCCAGAAGAGTCGACCGGGTGGCCCGACTGGGCGTCACCCGACGACGGCGCAGATGCGGGGGTCTGAGCACGCTGTTTTGCAAAATAATCTTCCTCTCTGGACCCCAGGCCATATATCTATGTCAGACAATACTATCGTAAACATAAATACGCATACATATGTATATAGAATCTAAGTTGCCACGAAGCCTTGTTCTAATGATTTCTGTAAGGCTCCTATTTTGCCTTTGCTGTTGCTGCAGCGGTGGGGGGTGTAGGGATGAAGTGGCCTGCAGTTAGGGTTTAGGGGTTAGGGGTTAGGGGCTTAGGGTCTAAAAAGGCGAAGTGTTTTGGTGTTTTTCGGGTTTTGGGGTTTAGGGTTTCGCGGCTAGGCTTTGGGCGGGGGGAGCGGAGTTCGGCGGTAACTACTTATCAGGCGTCAGGGCTTAAGGCTTAAGCACAGAAGGACTGCGAGTCTCGAAATCGATGGGCTTTACCTGGAATCATTAGCCTAGAACACCTTCTTTTGCAGTGTTGGTTATTGTGATATCCATAAATAGGCTCTTAACACGGCTGGTTATTCCAACCCTTGGCCCTAAACACTAAACCCTAAAATGTCAGAATCTTCGGCTTTCAGATACCTTAAGCCCAAAGGTATCGAACCGAAGAGTGGTCGTCCCAAGAACCTCCGTCCTAAAAAACCCAAATCCAGGGTTTAGGGCAGGGTTGGGGTTTTAGGGCTTGTAGGGTTTAGGGCTTTTAGGGTTTATAGGGGTTAGGGGTTTAGGATTTACATCCTCAACTCCCCCACATCTCTGCTCCCCCAACACCAAGTTGAATCACAACTCTGGAGATCCGACGCCCTTGAAACCCCACAGACCCCCAAACCCTACAGTGGCAAACCCTATCCCTGAAGCCTAAACCACCCTAAACCCACCTAACTTAGCACAGCTTGAAAGCTACAAACTACCGAGCCGCGACCCCAGATAGCTCCTGCGTGCCATCCCTATGCCCGGGTTTAGGGTTTAGCTTCATGCCCAGTGCGCCTGCGGTGGATACACGTGCACGGAAAAGCACCTAGAACCCCCTGAGCTACATGTAAATGGTTGAGGCGATTTGGGGAAAACCACACAACATGAGCACAACAAGCTTAACACAAGCCATACATCAGATACCATACACAGGACTTTCAGCCAAAAACGGCAGAACAAGACCAATACGAATGAGAAGACTATATAGAAGACTAATCATGAAACCCCATATGAAGTTATGAAGTCCCAGGTGCTGCTGCAATCATGTACAGGCCGCAGATGACTTGCGAGATGTTCAGCTTGAGGGTCCAGTTCCAGAGAGGCCAACAATATGTGGGCCTTAGTAATTAGAGTAGGGTTTTGAGGTGATTGCGGACATAAGTCTGAGGCAACGACAGTTTCAGATGACTTGGTGTGTATGATAGACATAGTTATTATCTGGAACCCTGAGGATTTTTCCTCATTATTTAGGCTTCTACAGTACTCAACTTGAGGATGTTTTGGGGCTGATGTAGAGCTTTCGCGGTCAAGGCCCTTACCCCTTGCGGAAGGAAGATACTTTAAAATACAGGGGGCTTTAATCTGTGTATATGTTCGTGACTTGAGGAGCAGTGGGCTGTCTGCGTAATGGCGTTTGAGGGGTTCGTCGGGGTTCTGGGGTTCTAAGGAGGTTAGGTAGGACTTTCTGGTTTCAGGGGCTTGAGGGCAGGGGGTTGATAAAGCCATCCTTTTTCGGGCTCCTTACTAATGATTTCCCTTATATAAGTCCCAAAAAAGGTAGGTTCTTTGGGTGTCCCTGCAGGATGTGGCGTTTTGGGATGCGATGTTTGAGTGTTGAGGGGACGCAAGACCTCGTGATTTCGACTGCTTAGGGTTTAGGGTTCAAGGTTTAAGGCCTTGTTACTTGTGTCAGGGTTTCAGGCTTGAGGGGTTGGGTGTTTATGGCTATAGATGTCAGGTATCTGGAGCAGGGGTTGGGGCACTGGTCTACTTTATGGGGACATATTGAAATCAGGTCAAAGGCAGAGTCTGAGATATATGGTTGAGGAGTTTATACCCAAGATAGCTTGAAAAGTACGGTGCATACCGGATGTAGCCAAGTTATAGGGAATGTGAAAACACTACACCCGAAACCCTAGACCCCACAACCCTATACCCTCAAGAACAGGATACATAGAAGTTATATACCATGACGGCGCAGCTCCTGTTTTGAACTGCCTGGTGTCATGGTGTTGCTGGTGAAAGGTTTTGAGTGAAGGAACCAAATGCGCCCACCAACAGCAACAGCAAGCAGCAGCATGACAAGAACCCCAAAACCCTAAACCCCAAACCCTAAAAACCCTAAGCCCTAAAAGTCCTAGACCCTAAAAACCCTAAACACCCTGAACCCTAAACCCCAGCTCACCCGGCCCTCGACCAAACCCAGCCCTCAGCTCCAGCCACCCAGCCAGTTTCAGCCTAATGCAGTACCTGATGTACTGTGATTCAATAGCCCAGGTCCTAGAAAACAACCCACAAATATTGGGCCCAGCCCCAAGTTCGAAATCGAAAGCAAAAAGAGCTTACCAGGACCCCCCCCAAAGGGCCCTCAAAAGCAAAAAGAGCTTACCAGGACCCCCCCAAAGGGCCCTTTAAAAATAGAGCCCTTATGGTCCTCAATAGTGGGTATCTGGGGCTATAATAGAAGCTAGTTGGGGGGTCTAGGTAGGGTTCAGGGTTCAAAACTTTCGGTCAAAACTCCGGACTCAAGCCTTATACAAGCCCAAACAGTAAGAACCTCCTTGACAGGATTTGACAGGTCAGGTCGGCCCGAAACCCAAACCCGAAGAGTGTCCAGGGCTTAAGGGTTTCGGTTGAGGGTTTGGAGTTTGCTTAGGGGTTTATGGGTTTAGAGTGTAGGATTTCGACATTTAGGCTTAGGGTTCAAGGGTTTAGGGGTTTAGGGCAGAGAAGTTTAAAAGGTTCGGGGTTTCGGGGTTTCGGGGTTTAGGATTTAGGGTGCGAAAGCCACGAGCCGGCCGTGCCCAAACCCGAACCGTGACAGCGAATCACCGGCTTCGCTGCTCAGATTGGGTGCAGAAGGAGCGCGAGCAGCAGGACAAGAGCGAGAGGTGTTACCAGTTGCAATGTAATACTTACCCTGGCCCACATTCGGAAATACAGAGTGTGCAGGGGATCAGGAAGGCGTGGGTTTCGATCCGGGAAGATGCAATCTAGGGATCAGGGGATTTAGTGAACAAGCTTACAGTAAGATTGCCATATATGGGTAGTTCTCTAAATTAGGGTCCCTTTTTTAGGTCCCCATTGTAGTACGGCATCCTTATGAAAAGGACCCTAAAAGGGACCCTAGTTTAGAGAACTACCCATATCGGACCAAATTTCGGGCGCTGAAAACTGCAATGTCACGCAACCTGCTGGCTTCCTCTACTAATGCTCTGCGTATAGGTGCGAAAGAGCTCCAAGCACCATGTGCAGCATGGGCCAAGTTGTGAACCCTGGTAGGAACCGGAGCCTGATATTTTCAATGTTGCTTGAGGAACATGTTGTTCCCTAACAAAGAAGGAAGTTGGGGGGGCTGTTGAAATCGATGCTGAGTGAAGACCTTACGGTCTCTAGAGCCCACGGTAATCTGAACTTTTAGGGTTTAGGGTTGAGGGTTTAGGGTTCAGGGTTTAGGGTTAAAGCTAAACTCCTGTACAATCCGAGTACAATGTGTCCCGAAGTCCCGTTTATTGCCAGTATTTCGGACCCTTTGCTGAGCGCTTGTCGTCCCTACAGAAGCATTCGCGACCCCGTTGCAGGTTCATGGTAGACCAACTGCGACCATGGGCATGTAAGATCTTCTGCAAGGCCCTTCAACCCCAAGCCCTAAACCCTAAATTGCCCTAAACCCCAAACCCTAGACTCTAAACCCTAAACCTCATACCCTAAACCCTAAAGGCCCTAGACCCTAAACCCTGAAGCCTGGAAACCTATCTGAGCTTCCTGCAGGAGAGCTACGTGCCCTTTGATCAGATTCTTCTCAAGCTAGCCGCTGGTGAGAAGAGTCCCAGTGATTGAGCCACGCGAGTTCAGTACCGAGAGCAAGGTCTAGGGCTTCAGGGTCTAGTAATACTAATCATCACCATCATCGTCCTCATCATCATCATCATAGTTAGATTCAGGGTTTAATTAGGGGGTTGACCTACGGTTTAGGATTCTTGGGTTTTGATGGTGAGGATGATGATCACTGCGATAGCCGTCATGATATGAAGGGAGGACGCCTGCGTGCATGGTCGAGGAATGAAAGGGGTGGACGGATTGATCGATGGGAGGGGATGGATAGCTGGCTGGATGACCGACGGATGGATGGGTGGACAGACATACGAGGCGGATCCTCACGGATCGTAAAGACAGGAAGGTGTTGATTTCGGCGCTGCTGGGGATGATGATGACTATGCCGACGATATGGTGCTGATTCGGTGGTGGTCGTAATGATGAGCAACAGTGAGCTTGATATTCCTATGATTAGACCGAGTTAATGAAAAAAACAGCAGTTCCTGGTAGTACAATGCCCTTAAACTCCCCATAGAGAGTTTTGCAATGTACTGCAAGAGTCCAACTATTCCGATTATTAAGGCCCGGTATATCAAAAAGTCCTGGGCCACCAATGCCAAAACCTCTGAGAAAGCGGCAGTTTGCAAGGCTGTGGGTTATGGGATCACCTGCGAGACTTCGAGGTACGATAACTCTGTAGGGTTTAGGGTTGAGGGCTGAAGGTCTGATAGAGCCCTACTACCTATACTGAACCCTGTAACCGTTAACAACCTTTAACAGTATAGAGGAATCATTAAAAGAACCTTCCATTTCGTGCTACTTCATCTGCGGATGCTACCTTCCTGCACCCCTATGTGTTTCGAATTCGACAGTGTGGCTTTTATTGAGGATGCTCCAAAGGAGATCCGTATGCATGCTTCCGGAGCCCCGGACAAAAAGGATAGATAGGAAAGACTGCGGCAGAAGTTGACCGCATTTCATGCTTCCCCGCTGCCACCACCAACCCAACAAACCTAAGCTGCTCATCAACCGAACTCTCTTAATCCCTATAGACCCTAAACCCCTAGCCAAACAACCTAAACCCTAAACCGTGAAGCCCTCTCCATCACTGAACGATCCCGCCGTGGAGTTCAGACTACGATCGATTGTCTTCACCACGAACCAGCATGAGCATCGCAACAGCAGCCGCGAGCGTTTTGAAGATACCCTGCTTGTAGTCCCGATATAGGTAATATAGGTACTTTAGGGCCAAAGTAGAATCTACTATCTTAGGCTCCTGAAGCCCTAATCCGTTATATCAACGCCTTAAAACCCTGTGTAACAGCAACCCGAGTCTAGTCCCTGAGGCCCTGGCATTCCGGTATCAGGGTTTCTCAGTCTAGGCCAACTCAGGGGTCCGAAGCCCTGTCAAACCAAAGCTCCGCGGCCGGGCTGTGAGGGCACTGCTTAAAGGCTCATGGGACTTCGTAGCTAGGGGTTCGAAATAAGGGTTTAGAGTGTGGGGTTTAGGCCTCAGGTAGCTATGTTTATATATCACACCCATTAAGAAACTGATAACCTTAATTACTAGGTCCCGTGATCCTCCAAGTAAACGAAGGTTGTCTGTCAGACTTCTATTGAGTATCACGACGCGCCGAGTTGACTCCAGCAGCAGCAAACGGGGAACTCACGTCAATACCCTGAACCCCAGTCCACAAACACGAAACCCCTAAATCCTGAGCCCTTAAAACCCTGAATCCTGAACCCGCAATTCATAAACCCTAACCCCCAAAAAAAATCCGAAGCCCTCAACTCAGCCCGCGGGCCTGAGAACAGAAGATCTGCCGCCAAGGTTGGTATGAAGTCGAGAAGCCTCTGCCGCAGGGAAGCCCAGATCACCCCAGAGACTCCAAAACCCCCTTAATTCAGGAATATCCCTAAAATCTGATTATTATAGGGTTCCCTATTTTAGTTTAAGGTCTATATTCCTTATTTAAGGGGGTTTTGGGGATCCTTGTGACCAAGGGTTTCAGGGACTTTGGGTGTTATAGGGGTTTTGGCAGCGATTTGGTGAAGGAAGTTTGGGTTTCGTTGTTTTCGTATACCTACTTAGCTTTTGTTCGTGGCTTTTCCGTTAAGGGTCCAACGTTCAATCTGAAGCCAGCAACCATCAGATAAATGGCTCTTGGAGATGACGGACCCTAAACCCCTAAGCCCTAAAGCGGTTTAATTTAGAGAGACCGCACCTAGACCAAGCGTCAACCACTCGACCGCACAGACCCTGGAATCCAAGACATGGACATGTCCGAGGGTCCTAAACACTTTCAACAGATTCCAAAGCCGATCATTACCACACGCTATACAGGAAGTCCTAAACCTTTAACCCTAAAGTCCTAAACAGAAGGGGGTCTGGTTTGGCGGGGGGAGGGGGCGTGCTATGGTTATAGCAAGGTTTTGCCGTGGGCATCAACAAAATTTGATCTGCGGGTTCAGGGTTCAGGGGAGAGGCGGGCTCAGGGTTGTGCCGTTTTAGGGTTTATATAGGGTTTGGGGCATGTAAGCACTGAAGGATTCTGCATAAGATGTTTGGATTTCGGACTTTTGACCGATTTGACTAATGACCCGAAGAGGTGGCTGTTTGAACCCTCGGGGTTTAGGGTTCTCTCAAGCTTTCGCCGTGGATTGCTGCGAGCCTCCGAAGGTAGAAGCTCTAGGACGAAGCGACCCCAACGGTGCACCGAATCGCTCCAGAGACGGATCTGCAAATCCATGCCTGAGGTCAGCACCACGGTTTAGGGTTTAGGGTTTAGGGCAACCCGCCCAATTCCGAACCCCCTAAACTCTAATTCAACCCTTTGCATAAGTAGACCAAACCCAAAAACTCTAACCTTGGAAACCCTGAATCCCTCAACCCGAAGCTGAAAGCCTAGGTCCAAGGAACCTAAACCCTAAGCCCTAAGCCCAAAGAAGCTAAGCCTTGGTTTAGGGTTTAAAGTTCCTAAACCCTAAACCCTAGGGATTGAAGCACCGACAAGCGTAGAATGAAGATTGCCATCGTGGGTGCCGGCTTCGGCGGCTGTGCAGCCGCTCGGTTCTGCCGGGAGGAATTTCCGGACTCCGAAATCCACGCTCAGGACTCAGCTTTTGGGAACTTTAGGGCTTCGGGTGTGGGTTCAGGCTTGGGGCATGTGTATGTATGTATAGATAGATAGATAGATAGATAGATAGATAGATAGACATGCATGCATGCATGCATGCATGCATGCATGCATACATACATACATACATACATACATATAACATACATACATACATATACACATACACACATACACATACACACATACCCCACACACACACACATACACACATACCCCACACACACACATATACACGTATACATATACATATGCACGCATGATGTGTATATGTATGTGTGTGTATATATATATGTGTGTGTGTGTATATATATATATGCATATGAATATATATATATATATGTATATACACACACATACATACAGGTCTAGGGGCTTGGGGGGTTAGGGGTTTAGGGTTTGAGGGTTTAGGGTTTTAGGGTTTTAGGGCTTAGGGTTTAGAGGTTGAAGGTTTTAGGGTTAGGGTTTCAATTTTGACGGGTTTGGGGGCCAAGGGCTTGAAGGTCTGCGGCTTTAGGCGCCGAGGCCCTGGGGCTGGCTTTCAGGCCTTGAGGCTGAGATGCCAATTTTATGGGGACCGTGTGTAGGGTTTAGGGTTCTACAGCGAAGTCGAGTATGGTAGGTGTAGGGTGAAATATGGGTTCGAGATCAAATTGGGAATGAAGTGTGATGCGCCGCTTAGCAGCGCACGTTTCAATCTGCGTTCCAAGCATCAGGTTACAGAAAACGATCGAAGAGGGAGGATCGAGCGGCAAGTTGTTCCCGTCGAATCTCCTTACGTCGGGGTCGAGTAATTCACTTCAGAGTCCATGTACAAGTCTTCTTTACTATAATGGACCCCAGAACTCAATGCCACTACGCATCCGAACCCATACTTTCACTCCAAGAGCCACAACTCCAAACTCGCCCCTCGAGTCCCTCTTTATTTCGGGGGGAATTGCAGCTTTTGTGTTTAGGGTCTTAACGCACTTATAGGATTTATAGGGCATATACATAGGGCTTGTAGGGTTTGCAGGGCTTTTAAATTTTCGGCTTGATAGGGTTATGGTTTAGGGTTTTCTGTCCCTGGCCCCGAAACCTTCGAAGTACATCCGATCACCCCATGCCGTAAACCCCAAACATAAAGCTTCACACCGCAGCCCTCAACCAGAGGTCGCCTGGGTCTTGGCCCTAAACCCCCAAAAAGTTAAAGGAAACTGCAGATGGGGAGTTTAACATGTGGGGAGTTCAGAGTATTTTGGGCTTCTATTTGGTATATAGACCCTCTATAAGGCTCCTATAACGGTAACTACCCACCTGAAAATGTCCTAGAAAAAGGCCCTCTAGGAAGCCCGGTGAGCCTTCACAAAACCCAAAGGCTCCATGTACCCATATAGTGTATACTTAGGCCCCAAAGTACCTATATAGGAACCCCTTTAAGGCCTAAGTATATTATATGGGTACATGGAGCTTTTGGGAAAAGGCCCCCCCAAAACCCTCAGGTTTTCGAGAAGAGCCCTGCTGTGGGTGGGCGGGCCCGGCTCTTGCAGCATGCTGGAAGCTCCTTTGAGGCGGGCGGTTTAGGGTTTTTTGGGGTTTTAGGGTTTTAAGGGTTTTTACGGCCTTTAGGGTTTTTAGGGCTTTTAGGGCTTTTAGGGCTTTTAGGGTTTCGGAGCCTTGGTGGCTCCTTCGAGGCCAAGGGCTTCCCCCGCCCGAAAGATGGCCTTAAAAGACCCTCGGAATGCGGTGCCTTCGACTTTGGGGCCGTGCGAGAGTCTGTAGCTATCGGCGCCCTTTACCGTTGGGCTCGTGCTTCTGATGATCATGATCGCAAATAGCAGCCCCCCCAAACCCTACTAATTCTAAGTACTGTGGCCTCTCTCTTACAAGCCCAAACCGCTGAGGGTGCGGGACTTCAAACCCCTGAACCCTAGGATTTTCACGCGCTGCTACCACCCAAGCCCTGAGACCCTACATAGACCACACCCTGAGGCTTCAACTTAGGCCTCGACGTACTCTAAGGCCTCTTTAGGCGTATATACTGTATGGGTACCTCGGGGCAAAGGGATAACCCGAAACCCTAAGATACGAGGCTGGTGCGTCCATCATCCACATACAGAGCCTCGGCTCGCAGCTCCCGACATCGGGGTTTTGAGGGTTTGGGATACCTAATTTCTTTAGTAAAGCCTGAACTCTAAATCCGCAGCCCTAAATCCATTCCTTAGTTTAGGGTGCGGCGAAGTCTAGGAGCTTGCATTGGGGTTTTCCGGTTCCCCCTTCCAGCAGATTTTCGGGTTTAGGGGCAAGTTAATTTGAGTTGCCATAACAGCCATGACAGGGATCTACAGCAAATGAAACGGTTTCCGTATTGCAAAACCCGAACTACGAGGCCTCAAGCCCTAAACCTCGCCCCAAACCCTGAACCCCAAACCCTAAAAGGCCCCTGAACCTTACAGCCAAACTAAGAAACCGGTACCTCGTCCAGTTCGCCGAAGAGTTCGGACTCGGACAGCTGGCACCTCTGGACACACGGCTGGGATTGCACGATGGCCGGGAGCTGCTCCTTATTATTATTGTTATTAATATTATTGTTATGTTTTTTTATTATTGTTCTTCTTCTTATTATTATCTCATATTATTTTGCATCACATGGGCCTTCAAGCCTTGAGCGCCGAAGCGCTCAACCCTAAGGCTCTGAATCGCAAACCCTGAACCCTGACCAGGACTCAGATAAGCGCCTAAACCCAAAAGCCCCGGACCAAGCCCCGACCTCGAAATCCGTAAGCCAAGAAACCCAAAACCCCAAACCCCAAACCCCTAAACCCCTAACCCCTAAACCCCTAAACCCCCAACCCCCCAAACCCCTAAACCCCTAAACCCCTAAACCCCAACCCCCAAACCCTAAATCCCAACCCCCCAAACCCTAAACCCCAACCCCCCCAAACCCTAA
>CAJNJA010087863.1:0-20140 GCA_905231915.1 Symbiodinium necroappetens
GTTTTCTTATTTAGGTGCGTTCTGGAACACAGGAAAATAAGAAAATGCCAGAGTCTCGTTTTCATGTTTAGGTGCGTTCTGGAACGAAGAGAAATAAGAAAATGCCAGAGTCTCGTTTTCTTATTCAATTGCGTTGTGGAACGAAGCAATATACGATCCGACAGCTCAGGGGCCCGTCCTACACCTCCAGAGTCCCGAATCTTCCTCGTTTGGAGGAAAGCTGTTTGAGCTAATGGGATTAAATACTATGTTTGAAGATTCATGCCTTCATTAAGGGATCTTGGGCCTGCTGGGTTTGAGGTTGGGGAAAGTCGTCGTTTGTTCTTGGGCCCTGGACATGGCTATATAAGACAACGGCCTTAAGAAAACCAGACTACCCTGACCCATCCTAGATTAAAATTTTCCACGAAACCAGCCGCTCGTCCCAGAGAGTATTTTCTTATACAGCGCTCCCGCTGTACTTACTAGTGATACTAGTACAGAGAATTATTTGCTCAAGATGTTCTTGCAATCTTGGTCTCGCCGACTAGTTTACCTTTTAGACCAAGATAGCAAGCGGGAGCAGGATTGCCAAGCAATCTTGCAATCTTGGTCTCCAAAGGGTAAACTAGTCGGCGAGCAAGCGGGGCAAGGGGGGGAGCAAGACTGCTAGCAATCTTGCAATCTTGGTCTCCAGAAGGTAAACTAGTCAGCGGGCAAGCGTGGCAAGTGGGGCAAGATGACCTACAGAAGATCGCTTGGCAATCTTGCTTCATCCCGGCTGACCCAGATTGCCAAGATGGTTCCATCAATTAACTGCTCTCAACTCCAGGCACAATGTACTTGTACTACTGCCCCTCCTCCTCCTCCTGCTGCAGCTGCTACCACCACCGCCACCACCACCACCACCACTACGATGCATTCTTATGAATATTACTTGTGGCCTTCTGGATAGCTTTGATTACAAGTTTAGCCCCGAGTGGGGTCAAGCCCATAATGACCCACCGTAAATGGCCATCGTGCAAACCAGAAAGAGACAAACAAATGGCGCTGACGGTGACGATGCTGGCGCTGACGCTGATGATGTGTTGAAGGATGTGGATGTTGGCGATGTTGGTGGTGAATGGGATAGCATCAAATGCTGCTGAATGTTGCCTAAGTTGGTGGCATACATCCTCGGACCTGTGCATGCACGCACAGGTCTCCGAGTGTTGCATGAAACTGTCTTGAAGTCTAGACTCTAGAATCTAGAAGGGAGTTGGTAATGAGTCACCTTCGCAAGCCCCATGCCTCGGTGCAACCAACACCCTGAATCAAAGCATCAAGACAGCCAAGTTTTTTTCAAATGGAAGACTTTCGACCACAGCGCTTTCGTCGGCAGCTTTGGCTCGAGCGAGAGTTCGGTCCGGTCCTGATCAGCAGATCCAGTGCAAGGCTTGCATACTCGGGGCATCTTGGATCATGGATTCAGCTTGGCTTCAGTATAGTTCAGTAATCAGAAGGAATCTAAAACAAGACTGCCCCATATCACAACATTGCTGCAAACGATGCAGAGGTCTTTGTTTCCAATGTGCTCCAGTGCAGGACTGCTGTTAAAGCACGTGGGGAACAGCTCCGTTGCCCATTGGATTCTATCTACAACGGCCAATGGCTTTGAATTTGGTTAAACGGTGGTTGAAGGGTTAAGAAATATTTCTAGTTCCGTAGTACAAGCAAGAACCGGGTGCGATGAAGGCTACATATTGGCAGCCGGCTGGTACCAATCTGGTCAGGTGGTTAGTACCAGGGTCTGAATCTTAGGGGAACAGAAATAGGTGGTCGCCCACGTATGCCTACATAGACAGATAGATAGATAGAGGTAGATAGGTGGGTAGATAGACAGATAGCTGGATAGGTATATATACGCATGTACACATGCAATGCTATTCATATGTAGTCTATGTACATGTACAGAAATTTATATCGGCATGTACACGGTTATACATGTATACATACATGCATGTCAGAATATGGCTACATATACATACACATGAACATACACAACATCATGCGACTTGCAGTCACTTCATGATCTGAACTCATGTAGCTGCAGGCTTGCTGTCGCTCCATACCTAGACGGCTGTTTAGTTATAGCTGGGTTGTACTCGGATCATGCATAAGTTACAAGTGGGCTAAATCGGTTATCTGTAAGTGGGATGCAAGTAACTTATAACTGAACTATAACACAAGCGCCGTTGTGGACATGTTGCGGCCTAAAACAAACAACGCATGGCACATGCATACTACAAAGCCACATTCACACACCAGATGTACAGAACTTGCACTCGTTGCACGTTGAAAGATTTTGACATGCGGGCTTGTCCAGCCCTGCAATCAAGGGAATCAGACCTACTAGTACTTCACTCCTACCCGTATGCTGTCTGGTTATACTGTTTTGAACACTCCAAGCCGGGCCTTGCTGCAGCAGAAGCTCATCACCTTTTCTTCCTGGCGCCAGGGCATTGCAGCACTTGTGGCTTCTGGGAAAGGACGTCTATCTTAACGCCCTTCTCGTGCTTGTGCAGTAGGGCGGTCCGAGCTAGGGTCTGTTCAAGCTGCGTTCTCTGTCATGCGCAGCCACTGGAGAACCCTACGACGAGATGCGGCCACGCCACTTGGCTACCCTGGAACAGCTCTCGTCCCTGTATCTACGGCACTGCTGAACCGTCAGAAGTTGCTCCGACTAGCTTCATTTGTGATCGAAGGACATAAGCAGGGCTCAATGGGGTGGAGAGGCTGCCACTGCCATAAATCACACAGTACCCGGCACTATCCCTCACGAAGAGATATGCATGGTTACGCAGGATATATCGCCGGTAAGTCTCTGGAAGTGAAAGACCCTGAAGTCCCGTCTCGTGATGGTTTGCAAGAACTGCTGCGGTATTGATAGTAAGACAGGTTGGCTGTTGGAGTCTTGGGTCCCTGCCGATTCCGCATACTGGAAACTGGCTTGCCAGCAGGACCTGGAAGCAAAGGCAAGGGGAAGAGGCATGGTCTGCGACTGCTACGCATGTGTTCTGTGAAAGGGCTTTTGAGAGTGTTCTGCAGAGCTCAAACCGTACTCAAGCCCTAGAGTCTCTCTCAACCCTACAACCAAACCCTAAAAATCCCACAAAATCCACGTGTTCAGAGTTCCCTTCTACTTGATGCCCTTGTTGTGTTTTGATCAGTTTTAGAAAGGCAAATTTTGGTGCTTGGTTTAGGATTTAGGTTAGGGTTCTAGCCGAGCCCTCCGTAAACCTGAAACGCCTGAAACCCCCAAGTTCTGAAACCCTAAACATCAAACCCCTGAGCAGCTCTACCACCGTGATGCAGCCATGTCGAACCTCAGGCTAGACCAAGGCTTCTACCCACGAGAGACCTTGTAGGTTGAGCCTAGGAACACGAAGCCAGGACTGTGCAAAAGTCATGGCAAGGTTGAGGGTTCTGATAGTCCTGAAGCATGCGTGCAGGCATTGGGAGGCGCTTCATGCCTCTTTTCGGCCCATGGGTAAGGCTGACGCTTGTCGCAGTGGCTTCAAAATCTTCAAAAGCTCCGCCATGAGGGGAGATGGCCCGCTTACAAGTACTGGCTCAAACCCAAGAGAATGAATGCCCCGATGTTGCATTGCTGCAGAAGTAAGGACTGCATCGCTGAAACAATAAGTCCCGCCACACGTCACAATACCCTCCACAGAGCCTCCACAGCCTCCTGTGTTCGAGCCTGTGCCGAGAGTTGGATCCTGCGCAGACTTGCTCTGAAGGGTAATAAGATATAATAAAGCTGGGTGGGCACCAACCCGAATCATGGGGTTGCCGGTCTTGCTTCACCATAGGCAGACCTTCATCGATGTCCAGTTCGCTGTACAGTCCTTGCTGCATTGTTCGTGCACAAATGGCCCGTGATAGAGAAACGTCGTCAAGCAGAAAAACACAGCAAAGCTATCCAAGAGAGTGAGGAGAGAAGACTGCTTCGGGTCACGACGCTACAAGTGTCGCCATGCGGGAAAATCCAAAAACACTAGCTGAGCAACCTCTGCCCCCTTCCGCCTCTTCGATGGTCGGGCTGAGCTGGCTGCTCCGCAGACCTACAGGTGCTGACGAAATTGCAGACAGACCTAAGCCCAGGCAGTGAATCGTCTTACAAAGCTGAGCACGGGCATTGACATGCAGATAAAATTGAACCCCATATTTCATTCAACCTCGTTCAAACATGCGTGGACCCCGAGCATTCGATACATCCCGGTACTTGCCCAGATTGTCCGGTCTTTGGGGTAACGCTCCCTTTACGGCCGGCCGAGTGCTGCAAACGCCGCGAGCAAGACGCAGGGCGCCAGGATGACCAGACCGACATCCCAGAGCCGGCCCTGAGATGCCGTTTCGGGGCTTTGGCTTTGGACTTCTGGGCCCAATGTGCTGGAGAAGCCTCAACTCAGAGATAAGCTTGAATGCAATGAACATCGCCAAAGCACGAAACCGAAAACCTTTCCTATAGAAAGATATACCTGATCGATGTGATCTGGCACAACTCTACAGTGCTTTGCGGCCCGGAGCTTATAAGGCCTCTACGATTCGACTCTTTTTTTGTAGCAATGTATTTAGTCAGTGCCCCACCCATCAGCCCTCATAACGGGGGAATGCCGTCCAACAGCTTGGTGAATGGAGCAGATGTTAAAAACGGGCTTCTGGAGGATTCCCAGTTGAGAAGGACGCGCAGTGGGGCGTGCGGAACTGCGACCTGGCAGCGTGGGTCCCTTCTTTTCTCAGAGCTCTGCCTGGGCCTGCAAGCCCGAGAGAAGCCTGTGCACTGAGGCTAGCACGGCATGAGGCTCCCTCTCCACGAGCATTTGCAAGTGCCCGACCTCAAGAGCAGGATGGTGGTGTAAATCGGGTCATCTCTTTGACGAAGTATGGTGCTGAAACACATCTGAGCCGAGGCTTGGCTACCTGGGACCTGAGCAACGAGCTCAAAACTTATTGTTTCAGGCCTGGTCATGGATGATTTGGGAGGTCCTCTCGCTTCGCACGGATCTGGTCAGATTTTTCTGCGCGGTGTCGCTTTACTCTTGTAAGATTTCAGATTAATAGTAATCAGTAGCACGAGACAGTGCGAGTAGTAGCGTACAAATAGCAATAGGTATAGTGGCATTAGTGGTAGTCGTGGTAATGGGAGTGACCGTAGTGAGAGCAACAATAACTATGGTTCCATCAGATTCTGTAGTCGCTGATACAACGATCTCGTGGGCATCGATTGGGTACCGATTGGGGTATCGATTGCCGGGCCTAGCCACATATCACACAGGCACAAATGCGGCGGCAGCAAGCAAGTGTCACAACGGACGATCTTCTTTGATCGTATCGCTTTAGGGGGGGGGGGGGTCCTATCGCTTTCCGGGAGGTTGGGGCAAAATCCGGCATTCCAAGACCACCCTATTAGGCCCCAATCACTGCAATTACGGAAGTTATGACTGATGCTCATATCCAAGTTTGCTACGCTGCTGCAGGATGCATCAGGTGTCTGCGCTCATGCCCTGAGCCAGGGCACTCCATGCTGCGCCATCAGAAGTGCATCAGCAGCCAAGGCAGCGCCACCTCCACACTGAAATTCTTTGTCATAGCACTTGCGCAAGAAGGCAGTGGCAGTGGTCATAATCCTGTTGCAGTGATGGCGGCGGCGGCGCTTTCTGGCGCTTGTGCTGATGCTTGCAGTGGAGCTGGCGCTTGTTGTCCTGCTGCTGCTGCCGCTGCCGCTGCTGCGTGTTGGTGAGGCGGGCAGTGGCAGTCGTTTCGGTGTCAGTGCACATCACTGCACTAACTGCTGGCGACTTCATGCTGAGCGTTGCCTGCGCTTTGCGATCCATCTTGAGCTGGTTTAGAGTCGCATGTCAGAGAACAGGCTAAGGAAGGGAACATCGCCGGGCACATCGGTTTTCGGAGACGGCCTCTGCTTGTTTCCCAGAGCCTTTTGCATCGTAGAATCAGCCTAAAAGGCCCTGAAGCTGCCCGCAAGGACCACAGCGGATCCCTTCACAGGCCAGACGTCAGGCAAGACCGTCCTCCACTCTCTGATCTTAACTTTAACGTTTCTAAAGCAAACAGGAGGACGATGAAGATTCCCATGACGGCAGCAGCGATGATGGTGCTTGCGATGACGACGACGAGGGACTGTGTGCCAAGAGAACAGCCGAACATGACAGACACAGCCTGCGTGCCGGCCGATGCCTGACAGCTTCATGTCACGATGATTTGACAAGAATCGCATTTTCCAGCAGCTTGATTGCAAGACCAGAAGACAGTCTACGTAATACACACATCATAGCAAGACTGCGCACGAACTCGCGCAGACTGCCAACAAACTCGCTGAACAACCACTGCGACGAAGACGGCACGGGTAGACCCATCATGATACACTCTGCACAGCAATGCTTGATATTCGCACAAGTAGTATCAACAACTTGTTCTTCCAACAGGCAGCCAGCAACATGCACCGCGGAATTCTTGCCAACTAGGTTTCCATATCGAAAACTCTGCGCCAGAAACACCACTCTTCATTTGGAAGCACTACCGCATGCCATGTCTCACGACCCAATTGCAACGAACTCGAAACCGGACGTAGGCATTTAGAGAAGCAAATATTTTTAGATTTCACGATCAAAATCAATCGTTCGCTCCATCACACACACTGTATCACACCGGCACCTCCATTGTGCACAATCACAGACCTAAATGCATTACACAGACGAATGACAGTGTGTCAACCCCCACGAAGACTTGTCGAAGGCCGCAGCCAACCCCAAGGCCCGAGCGTCCCGCAGCAGCGGCATGTTGTCGAAAACTTGGTGCCGTCAGGCGGCGCAAGGCCTCTGTTGTGCTGCGGCAAGGCTTCACTGTTCTCGACATTGAAACGGTAAGCAAGCATCAGCCACTCTTGTGGTCGGCCTCGTAACCGTAGCCAGAACACCCGTGATGTTGGAATGCATTCAGCACTGTAGGCATCAACAACAACAAGAACAACAACAGCAGCAGCAGCAGCAGACTGCAATGAGGACCACGCACAAACTGGGCCGACCCTAATGTAGGATGGGAATGCCACCAAGGTAGCTTCAACCCAGCTTAATATGTAAGCGCAAAATTCATTGGAAGGGGAATTTGGGAGATTGAGTTCTATGAACAATTCTGCATGCCATGGCCTCCTGGGTGGGAGCCACCTCAAGATTGGGAACCTGGGCAAAGGAGGGGACGATGTCTTGCCTTTTTGCTGTAGCGCATTACTGCGGAATTTGTGCATGCCACCAACATGCAACCCTGGATGCCTGTATCCAAACGCAAGCAGAGGACAACCTGCATGTTACCTGCATGCCCTTCGCATACCACCTGCATGCCCAAAGCAACGGGCGGACTCGCTGAACCGGCGGTTCATGAAGCGTGAACCCGTGCTAGCCAAGGCTGGCAAAGCAAAACAACCGGCAGCAAGACGTGGCAAGCTATAGCGCCGCAAAAAATGGTAGCAGTAGCAGCGGAAGTGTTAGTCGTAGTGGTCGGGTTGTGGGAATCGAAGCTGCAGTAACAGTGAGAAGTGGCAGTAGCAGTAGGAGTAGCAATGGGACGATGACGACGACAACGACAACGAAAACTCGTTGTTTGCATCATCTGCGACACATGCGACACAATCGCCCCGACATGTGGGCACCGAAACGACTGCATCACAACGAAACAAAACGGACAAACAAGTAGGCACGAAGGGCATGCCCAAACGAGCAAGCTCAAGCAAAGGTTGGGCCAATGCTTTCGGACAGCCAGAAAACAGGCAATGACGTCCATCGCCGCTGACAGCCGTACTTCCCGGCTTCAACAAGACAAAAACAGTACTTTCTCGGAACGTGTCCTGCGCGCCGCATCTATTTGTCGGCATCTGAAATTGACCAGCATTACTTTGGCACTATCGCGTTTCATGGTCTTGACTTGTTTGCAGAGTCTCTACGACTCTACGGTAGTCTAGCCGACAACAAACAAATTACTTGACGAACAGCTGGATTTTCCTGCTGGCGCAGACAAAAAAAATTTGAAACCGGAGGGGCCCTGGCACTGGTTAAAGTGCTCTCCCTGGCTCTAAGCCATAGCCATAGTCGCTGCAATTGGACCTCCGCCTGTAGTGGTTGTTCCACCAAAAGGGGAAGTACCTCCTCCTGGTGGTACCACATTAGACCATTGATTTCCACTCGGGGGAATAACTCTCTTCCGGGAGGCATGGCCTTCGCAGGTATGGGCGGCGGGGCCTCCGGTTCGCACAGGCCTTGGTGCTCCAAAGCTGAAGCGTCTGTGGATGCCCTTCGTGTTCCACGACCTCGTGTGGGAGGAGGAGTCCTCGAACCAAAATGATGTGAGTGCTCCGGCATTGCTTGAAAGCTGAAAGACACAGTCATGCGTGTGAGATCGAAATATGCTAGCTTCGGTTGGTGCGAGACATTCCGCATCATGGTTGAGAAGTGGCTCGGGGTCCCTATCTCGAGTTTGTGCACTCAAAGCAAAAGGTGTCAGCGTGCTTCGAGAAGGTGAGTGATTCACGACTTGCAGAGAAATCTGACTGTCGGGAGTATCTCCTCGGCCGTGTTCATGTGATAGAAAGCCAACGTCATCCTAGGGAGTAATTCCACCAGGTTGACGTGTGGGCACATTTTACACTGGAGGGCTACCCTTCGAGTGGCTCCCCGTCTTTATCATACATTTTGTCTGTTTTTAAGTTCTGAAAGGAAACCACACAACGACAACGACAACCACAACAACAACAACAACACAACCACAATCATAACAACATCTTCAACAATTACGAAGGTGACACCGTAGCTGGCTCAGGTGTCGTCGTGGTCGTCGTCCGCCTCCTCTTCCTCGTCGTCCTGGTCGAAGTCGTCGCAGTCGCTGCATGTCGCTGCAGTCGTCCGTCCGTCATCGTCGTCACGGAGGTGCTCTTGGAATTGGTGGCGGCGGTGGCAGAGTAGAAACGTCTATGGTTGAAAGAGGTTGCAGCATGAAGACCATATGATTCGGATCGATATCGAGGCTCGCTCGTGCAAGAATTGTGAGTTGAGCCCGACAGCCTGAAGACCGAGAGACGTGGATGCGGCACTACCACGAACTGCTGCTGCAACCTTGCATTCAACATCTCATCTCCCTCTGAAATACATGTCACCGGGAATTACCTGCCGGGAACCCCAGCTCAGGGAAAACATCCCAGACACCTCCAAGGTTCCGAGGGAAGTATCTTGCTCGTTGGAATGGCGGCGTCAATTCTGGGATCTTGAAAGGTTTGACATGTTGGGCTGCTCAGATCTCCATGTCAACCCAACGTGAACCCATCTTGAGAAATCGGCAAATTTCGTGGTACAAGGCATCAAGGCAAAGCTTACTTCGCGGAATACCAGCACACTGAGCCAACGGCATGCAGTCGCAGTGCTGCTCCGTTCTCTACAATAAGCCTGGCACAAGGACGTGGCGGCACTGGTCTGAATCACCACCACCAATCCCTTGTGCTCTGGTGCATGTGCGACTCCTCGGGAACCCAAACCAAGAGTTCCTGCACACTTTCACAACGTTGACCAGCAATGTAAATCAAACTCTCTTGAGAATCTGGGGTCGAACAACAGACGCTTCGCGGCATCCCACCCCTGCTTGCAAGTGTCGCCACAATGAACACAGGTGAATCGCATCTCTCTGTCTCTCTCATGGAACACTCCGGATTGTCCTCAGCTAGACACCACAGGCAAATCAATGAACCAAATTGCATTCTTGATACAGAAACCGGCGGCAAACCTGGCTGTGACCATCTGGTCGCCCACAAACGGGAGGCCTGGGTCAACAAATAATCTCGAGACTCTTCTACCATGCTCGTGAGGCACGGCCATCTCCTCTTTATGAGTGAGCGGCAAAAGGAAGCCGCCTGATTGCGTCGGCAAGCAACTGGAGCGTCGAGCCATTGCAAATGGTAGGTATAGGTAGGTCGGGGGCCGACATACTTAGTCACCGCGGCTGCCATGGCAAATCTTGAGGCTCGCAACGTGCAGTCGCGGCTTCTCAAGGTTAAGCTTATTCAAGGCAAGAGAAGCAGCAAGGAACGTGGAAAGGATGCGGTAGCTGTATCTTGCGTGGAATCGTGTCATGTGCCTCGCACGGCCACAGATTCCCCACGCTGCACAGGCGCAAGTGCGCATGAAGAAAAAAGCCAGTCGGTGATAGTCGGCGTTTCATGCGTGCGGCTGCGTGCGAAATACGCGAACAACGATATCAAAAAGCAGCGACTGAGCCCACATTCCGAACAACAGCTCCTCCATCCCCTCCATCAACCCGCCCCGCCCGCTGGTGATACGAAACTGTTTCGAAGATGACTCCTACACACGGTGCACGGTGCAGGCGCATGTGAGGAGGACTAGGATGCTGGTCTCAACCTTTATGCAAGTGTAGCAGGAGGGGGCAGGGGTCCGTAACACAGGAACCCCAAAAGGTCAGGGACCATGACTCGCCATGTGCATCCCGAGGAGCCTCGCCCTGGTATTTAGAGGCCAACACGGAAGAGCCCGACACGCCGAACAGTTGCCCTGCCAGGATTTTGAACACATGGAAGCTGGTGGGAACGCAGCCCGATAGTATGTGCAGGACTGTGGCGTCTTGGAGGTGGAAAGAGGAAGCAATCCCCCAAGAAAACACGCCACTGTGGCGGGAGCACGATTTGCGGAGGTGGAGATGCACGTGACTGTGGCGGGAAAGGATGCTGGAGCAGACTACGAAGCGCCAAAGAGTATCATAGTCTAAGAGTCCTAGCGTGGCCATGCTAAGCACTTCCAGTGTTTTGAGGGCTGCCTTGCCTGGCAGACTTCAGAGGCCTACACAGACGAGTGTGGAAGGATGTCTTGGAGTTCACGAAGAATTCGGAGCGACGCGCCAAGAGCGGATGTAGAATGCCTGACACAGGGCTGATAGCTTGAGGCGGAGGCCCAGCATCGGCACCCCGAAGTGCAAGGCCTGCGTGCAATTCGAACCCGACTCCAAGTATGATACATCCGCTGATTCAATTGGATCAAGCTGGTCAAATGACGGTCCTGGCCTCGTGAACGGAGTTCAGGCCTGAGCATGAAGCAAACGCCAGCGGTTTCCGAGCTGGCTTTTCGTTGTGATAGCTTCTTCACATCTGCATGGTGTTACGGATAGGCTTTTGGGGGATGCGATGATGATGGTCATGATGACGATGATGATTATGGTGATGATGAACATGACGACGACGACGACGACGACGAGGACGAGGACGACGAGGACGAGGACGACGACGACGACGGCGACGACGACGATAACAATGGTGACCAGGACGAAAACGACAAGGATGCCTATAACGATGATGCAGCTAGTGATGAGGAACATAATACGATGATGGCGATGATGATGGTGGTGATGATGATAATCATGATGATGAGGACCATGATGATGATGATGATGATGGCGATGGTGATACTGATGGTGATGCCGATACCGCTGTGATGTTGACGATGATGATGATGATGATGAGGATGATGAGGATGGTGATGACCAGGACGAGGACGATGGTGGCGATGGTGATGATGACGATGATGAAGATGATGAAGATGATGATGGTGATGATGATTGTGCTGCGGCTGCGGCTGAAATTGCGGCCGCCGCCCTCACTGCTGCTGCTGCTGCTGCTGCTGCCGCTGCCGCTGCCGCTGCGGTTGCTGCTGATGTTACTGAGTTACGCTTCCTGCCGCTTCAGCTTTCTGTTCTTCTTGTTGGAGATCATGGTAGTGATGGTCCTGGTGGTAACTAGAACGATGATGGTAGCGATGGAGATGTTTATGACGTCCACGATGGCTACTTAACCTCATGATACCTGCTTTAACGATGACGATGATGATGATGATGGTCGTGGAGGCGGTGATGGCGATGATGACAATGGCCAAAATGACGATGGTGGTGATGGTGTCTGCATCGGCGATAAAGATGACGACAAATCACGACTACCATCCCCCTAGTCAGATAAGCCACTAATCTAGCTAGTCTCTCAATTCCCTACAAGTAGCACTCACATCCTCTTCCCTTTCTTCGAGAGTGGCGTTTGCATGAAGCTTTAGCACGATGCCTTGCTCGTGTCATCATGACCCGTTTGGGCCGTACTATCCACTGTTCGCGCGGTCCAATAAGTCTAGCCATCCCACTGCACAGCACTTGCACAGTGCATCTTCATTCTTGATGCGTGTCTCGGTTGTTGGAGCTGGTCGTTCGTCTTGATTACAGCAGCAGTTCTGTGCTTGCCTTCCCCTGTTGTTGCGCGGGGTGAGTTAAATCTAGCAAAGTGTCAGTTGCAACTGATGTCTCGCAGAAACGAGCCCACATTTCAGTTGGACGGCCGCAGTGCGTGACGAAGATCGAGATGCGGCCGCTGGCCAACACTCGAAGCTGTGGCCTGGCTTGGGATCTCGGCTGTACTCAGCCTTTGCAGAGTTCTGACGATGAAGGGCTCGACTCGTGGCATCAAAGTCATGGTTTGGAGGTCTGATAAGGGCTGTTCATTACAGAAAAACGTGCATCGTTTTCCAACTGTCTTCCCCACGACCAGCCGACCAGTTGCAAAAGGACGCGGCTGTCCAGTAGTGCTATTCACTGGTGCTGCTTCCACAGTCACCCAATGGCTGATGTAATACGATCGGCGGCGAACGAGCTCTCAAAGATATCAGGAAGCTATGCAGACCAACAGAGTTTATGTTTCGGAGTCCCGATTTCATCCGCTCTTGGGCAAAGCTTGTGCTGGCGGATAAGAACGTTGCAAAGAACCAGCACATGAAATGTCAACACGCGAGAAGTTGTAAAAGTAGCACCAAAACTTCATACAAATCCGACAACGAACAGCCGATGTTGATGCTGCTTGTGACAGCTGGCGACAAGTGAAGAAATTGATGCTGGTGATGACGATGACGACGACGATGATGACGAGCTGCATATGTTGCGTAGATGACCGGGATGAAAATGAAATGATGGTGGCATCTATGACGACAGAGCAGGGAGAAGTATGGGGTGAAATTGAACAAGAAGAAGAAAAATGTCATCAGGGCCAGAGTGATGATGACGGTGGAGGCGACGATGACGATGACTGCGGTGACGAAAAGACAATAAAGGAAAAAGATGACGATGTTGCGTGTGGTGAAGCACAGGAGGGAGATGGGCAGGCCCTGATGATGGAGTGGCTTGAAAAGACTGGCGCATGGATGGAGCTGTTGACGATGGTGGTGGCGTTGACGACAGCGATTGCGAGTTTTGATGCTATAATGAATATGATTGTGATCGTAGCACTGGGCATAAGTAACTTTTGTGAAACTATGATGATTGTGAGGCTAGTGATGAAGTTGCAGCATTGATGCTGGCGATAGCGAAAGCGAAGATGAGGGTCAATATGAATGCGACGAGAATGAGCTCGAACGAAGTGATAACACAGATGATGATGTTGCCGATGGTGATGGCGGTGGCAGCGGTGGTAAGGGTGGCGGTTCTATTGGTGGTAGTGATGGTGATGGTGGTGCTGAGGATGGGGCTGAGGAAGAGGTGGAAGTGAAGGGGCATGAGAAGCGGGGCGATGATGAAGGTGGCTTGAGGAAGATCATCGTGACAGCACGCTGCAGCTGTAGTTGATGATGATGTTGTTGATGACGAGGCTGGCTTTCATCAATCTAGCATCCCGATCCTCTTCATCAGATAGCTATAGAAAGCAGCATAACATTCAGAACATCACGTGCGAGAATTAACCGTCATCGCCAGCACATTCGTGTTCCTTTGCCAGATCAAAATCACAGTATCCACCCTGCGTGTGGGCGCCCGGCACCCCGGCTGCAAAAAGCACGTTGGCTGGCAACGCAGCTGAATGAGCCTCTGGCATCTGAGGCATTGCTGTGGTTGGAGCAGATTGGTGTCCGATTCATCAAAAAACCTGCCGCTGTTTTTTAATATTTACGGCATCAGATATCATAAAAACTCACTCTTGTTGTACCGCCAGTAGTTAGTACTTAGTACTACTATTGCTCACTGTCACAAGCCCCTTGGCCTCCCGTACTTCAACGGTCTTGTCCTAGGGATGCACGCTGCAGTGAGAAGCCTCTTACAGAACGGAAAACCTGAAGCCAAAACCGTCTTGTGCCCATCGGACAGGCGAGAACCGACTAATCGGCGACAATTGGTTCTTTGTATCGGTACTTTCGAGTGGCTCCTCAGCTTGAAAAGCACAGGCTTCGAAGCAATTTGGACTTCTGCCCAGGAAATCCTTAATGGCAATGTTGTGAAAAAACAACAGCGAGCTGACTCTCCTGCTGTTTGCAAGGCTCAAGCTAAATGCGAGTTGCTCTTCGGCTCATACTTTGGAGCGTGCAGAACTTGCTGCATAAACAAGGGTCTGTGAGTTTGAATCGCAGCTCAAAGGTATTCAAGACTGCTGAACTCTATAGGATGCCCCGGTCCTCGGGCCCAAATTAGGCTCCTACAATAAAACTCCAACTGTTGGTGGCTCAGTGTCTTCGACTTGGGCTCCGTGGGTGCTGCGGCGCATTGGCTTTGGCAGACACTCGTGACGACGACTGTCGTGGGTTTGGACCTTCTGCCCGAAGGCTGTGAATCCGACGGCTTTCAACCTGAAATGGCCTGCCTTGGCCGCAAAGATGCTCGCCTGGATAGGTTTACGGCTTCAACATCCAAAGCTTCAATTTGGGCCTAAGGCTCAGAAACGGTGTGCCCTGAAAGTCATGTCTCGACCTTGTGCTATGGGCGATGGCCCGAAACGATCTGGGAAGCAACACGAAAGTCCCACGAACTCCAATGCGAGCATTCCCAGCATTCAGCGTGAAATGCCGGACAATCCGTGAAAACTGGATTGGCCTGATCCGCTCAAAACCGACCCTGAAGCCTTTGAGCATCCACAATATCTGAATGCACACGCGGTGCAACCACTGTACCAGAAACTGTTCGCTAAGAAATGGTTCTTCCAGGTCAGCTGGATAACACAAGACACATCATCAAAACAAAATGCCTTCGCGCTGACAACTGAAGCGTACCCAACGTTTTTGGGTCATGTCTTGCATTGGCTGGGTGGTTCCGAAAAACCCTGCATAGAATAACAAATGTGTGGGTCTGACTTTCCTATCCCGCGTGTTCTAGAGCGCATCTTGTTTTGTGGGTCTCCAGGTCTCCAAACACTTAAGAAACGTAGGGACTGCGTTTCTTGATTGCTGTCCATGCCCCCGAAATCCCCCGAAAGTACCCAAGACAACACACTAGGAACCTGATAGCGGACCTAGGGCCGTGAGGCCGCGGGTTCAGTGGCAGCCGGACAACCACGAAAACAAGAAACGGAGCGGACCAAGCTTCTTGTCATTGGGGGTGGGAAGGCCCCAACACCTTAAGTGGAATAGGCTGAGGCCCCCAAGCTCCCAAGCTCCCAAGCCCCTCGCCGGTCCTCGACCTCCTCCTCGCGTGCATCCCAAATGAATCGGAAGTCGTCCTGGACACAACACGTGCGAGTGTGAGGACCGGGCTGTAGGGTTGCATTCCGGAAGCTACGGGCAAATCATGCCGGCAGTCTCAACTGTATCGGGTGTCACCGTATCCAAAATCCGGAGTGAAGAAGCCTTGTTATATAGGCTGGTAGGACGGTGTGAAAGCTTACTGGCTGCCTCGCAGTTGCATCGTGCAAGTGTGGGGCCACGAAAGGTCGGCAGTCTCCTGCAGGCCCTCCGCAGCCTCCAGTAGCGTCCGGACAACCTGCACAGTCTTGGGGTCCTGGGTCGGGTTACTTCAAGCTTTCTAGGCTTGCACAGAAGAGCTTCAAATTCGAGCTCGCAATCCATCCATTCATCCTACCATGACTCTCTTGAGCAGATAAAACTGTAAAATATAAAGGGTGGAGACGGACAGACTGCAAAAGAACGGTAAGCAAACTAATCAACAAGAAGCCTTGACACGCATCAAGAAGGATAATAGACAACACAAAAAATGCAGCAGCAGCAGCAGCAGCAGCAGCCGCAGCGGCAGCAGCAGCAGCGGCAGCGGCAGCGGCAGCGGCAGCGGCAGCGGCAGCGGCAGCGGCAGCGGCAGCGGCATCATCATCATCATCACCACCATCATCATCACCATCATCATCAGCATAATCATCATCACCATCATCATCATAATCATCATCGTCAACATCACAGCGGTATCATCATCACCATCAGCATCACCATCGCCAGTATCATCATCATCATCGTCGTCGTCATCATCACCACCACCACCATCATCATCATCATCATCGCCATCATCGCCACCATCATCCTCATCCTCATCATCATCGTCATCGTCATCATGTCAAACACCACCACCATCATCATCACCACCACGGTCATCATCACCATCATCATCAGCAGCATCATCGATATCATCTTGATCATGATCATCATCACCATCATCACCAGCACCATCACAACCTCAATCATTACCACCATGATCATCCTGATCCCCACCAGCATCACCCACATGATGACCATCAGCATCATCATCAGCAGCAGCAGCATCAGTAGCAACAAACTCAGTTTTAGCGTCAGTTGCCTTGCGGAGAAAGTGTTGTGGCTGTGCTGAGAACGCTGATCAACCGACTGGCTGAGGGGCATCCTCGAAACCGTCAAGCCCGGATCCTGAGGCTCGTAGGATGCTTACCTGAAACTCACGGACACGATTTATGGCTGATGTTAGCCTGCATCTCATGTTTGCAGTACACGGACGGATGAGTCCTGTGCACTGGCTGTGAACACGAGGAGCTTTGACACTGCTACAGCAACGCTCCAAGTCGGCAATGTGCAATGTGCCGCCTTCTCTTTCGGCCTGACGTTAGTGCCGAAGGAAATGTAAACCTCAGCGTTTTCGAGATTTCTGCGGTCGGAGGGAGAGCATTGAGGCTCATGAATCGAGCTTTGAGTAAACGGGTCTCGCTTTCACGCACGGGGGCATTGCTACCCGTGGATCTCGGCACAGCCAATTGGAAAATCTGGCCGAATGGGAATCTGGAAAATCAGCATGGGAAGGCTACATGCACAAGTGCAGCAATTGCAGCAAGCTTGAATCAAGTATCCAGACCTCATCCATGCCAACTGCGACGCTAGGAACCCATCACCAAAAAGGGTACAAAAAGAGGGCCGGTGGCAGTGAGTGTGTAGTTTGGCGCATGAGCTTTGACATTCAGCCCACCCGGCCTCAAACCCTGACTGTCCGAATCTGTCCGAAGCCCAACACTGGGGCAAAGGGAATTCCAGGCCAAGTTTTCGGAAATCATGGCCCGCCGGTAGCAGAAATCCCAAAAGCGCGGACCATGCCAGGCTGGCAGAGATAGGGCCGCAAACTATGAGTCAGCCTTCGACCGTCAACGCCTAGACTCCCCAGGCGCCGCGCCAGGCCCTGCCCCAATTGAGACCTTTGCGGCCGCATCTGAGGTCCCAGCTATACTGGCATGGTCAGCTTGAATCCACTCGTCGACATGCCTGTTGCCGAAGCGTGCCGTAAGACATAAAGCGACAATCATTGCTTGGTTTCCCAGATCAAGGAGGCCCAAGGAGACCCTTAACCAATCATAATGTGCAGGAAGCAGTGTAGAAGCAGCAGCTGGAATCATCCCTCCTGCCCAATTCTGGCAGCTGCTGAAGCTTGGCTGCATAGTCCTCGACCGGGCCAACCTGAAACTAAAACTCAGGATACAGTTTAGAGGACGTGTTGCTCGAGGTGCGGATGAACATGGGCGGATGCAGGTGGTCCGTCACTGCCTTTCCAGCGCTAGCATACATGCGCATGCTCAAGATGCTGCACAAAGCACAGACTAACTCACACAAGGCAGGACCTTACCGATGTGATTCAGGCTCTAACCGCTGCCCGTCTTTCATATCGGAGCTGTTTCGAGCATATTCGTGCAGCATGAGAGGACCCACAACCCTCAAATAAGCAACGCAAGGTCAAGCAGCTGTACAAGGACTACAGTTACTTGCATCTGATCCCACACTTGGATAATCACACACGCATGCACACGCACATGCATCCCATGCACACGAAGACACACTCGCACGCACAGACGGCAACCAACACCCCAACTATCCCCGAATGCCGAATACGTTCAGTGCAGCACCGAGCCCGCTACCAGCACAGCCCGTGGGGGCAGTGGGCGTGGGCGGTCCAAGCCTGGTTAGCTGGTGCCCGGCCAGAATCAAGACACACAGACGAAGCCAGAAGCCAACGTGAAGAATCGAGCACGGTTGGCTGTCCGCCAGGCTCCCGACCCCAGTGCGTCAGGACCACGACGAGTGGCCGGCCTGAATGTTTTATGCTGAGATACGCTGAGGAGCTCTGGGTGTACCAGTTGTACGTCGCAAGTACGAAAAGCATCTGCAATTTTTGGAGAGGACATGCTGCCATCTGCACGCTGGCGGCTGGCCTCCATTCGCCTCTGTGATGGGCCTGGACGGATGTCGTGAAACTGAAGACTTGCGGACCTTTAATTTTCGATTCAGGTCAACGGACGTGGCACCATTCTCGTCCGACTACACACGGCACCAAACGCTGCAGGCGCAAACAGCTTCCGAATGACACTGCATACTGTAATATGCAAGCGGAGCCTTGTATAGAAACAGATCTGTGAATCTCTGGGTCCCCGGCGCCTCTAGCAGCTGTAGCGCACCCAGACCAAGAGACTCCCGCAGCTGCCTCCTGGTGGGGTATTCTTGAAGTGTTCAGCTTCAAAGACTCTCAGGCACCGGTTCTTGAAGGATCCGCTATTAAGAGTCAGAGTGAAGTATCGAGAATCTGATATTTCCGAGACAAACGAGAGTGGACATGTCCTAAGACCGGAACGAACTTGCTCGATGCTGCCCTTCCCTTGTTTTAGTTACCGTGGCATTGGCGAGGTCTTTTTTGGGTCTGTCTGTGGTGTGGTCAGACATGTTGAACATGCACTAACCTCGGCAGATAGCGCATCTTCTGTAGCGGCCACTGAAACATGCACGTGAGCAGGCGACGACTATAACCAAAGTTGGCCGGACCCTCCAATCCCAGGCCCCGGACGTCGCATCAGATTCCACGCAAATGGGAAGGTCATGGAAAGAGTCCAAAAAATACAGATCCTGAAAGGAAGATAAGGAAGCTGCTCAGTGGACACTGCATTGCAAGTGCCTCGGTGCATGGAAGCCGGCCCACGACATGAGCCACCTGAGTGAAGGCAGCACTAGTCGGGAATCGTAGCCCTGAGTGAAGCTCCTTGAGCCTCGTGGCAGATCCTTCCGTTGCTCGCAGGGTTACCGGTTGTTGTTGGCAGCTAAACTCGGCATAGGGATGAGGTCGCCTCAGCCTTGCGGATGCCAAGCCCAAGCCGAAACGCTACCCCGCTCTTCGCAAAGCAGATTCAACGTCCCATATGTGAAGATGATCAAAGCCCTTGATCTGCATCTCTCAACTCACTGCCATGATACCTGTGTCTGAGGATACAGTTTCTAGCACTCCGTCTCTCTGCTCAACTTCTGGACTCGTGATGCAACAAGTGCGAAGAGGCAGCAACAACACATCTTTGTACCGAGATGCTGTAGAGCAAAGCCGACAAGAAGGCGCTTCGTTCGATCCGCCAGAGACTGCGACGATGGCATCAGATCGATGAAATCTTCAGCAACAAGAGCTTAAAGCGCAAAGCCTAGCACCGGTAGTACAGAATGTGAGGAGGATGAAGATGACGACAACGATGACGAGCACCGTGATGCAGACCGTTGCAAATCTCACGATTAGCCATGTATCCTTCCGGCTTGTGGATCGCCGTTCTGTTGTGGTCAAGATGCCCTTTATCCAGTGTAATGTAATTCATGCTATCAGCATTGCCGTAAACCGTTAGTGAGGATGGTTGTGAGCACGAACTAGGATGAAGATGCAAGGAAAAATAAAATTGTCACGAAAATGGAGGCGATGGACAACCTTTACAATCGTTAACCTCTGCACTTAGCACTGCGTGAATACAATGCCTTCTTCGTAAACCGTATCGTTGTTGCTGCTGTGTCGTCGATGTGGGTTTGATCCGCCGCCGTCGCCGCCGCCGCCGCAGCAGCAGCAG
>CAJNJA010087874.1:0-20140 GCA_905231915.1 Symbiodinium necroappetens
GCCAGGGCTCTCTTCCCACGCCTTCGCCAAGCCGTAGTGCCCTGGTACGTGAAGAAATTGAAGTCCGCCATCAAAGACGAAGACTCCTTGACCGTGGGACGACTCTGGAAAGAGGCCCGGGCAACCCTGAGTTTCAATTGCAGGGATGCTCTGCGCTTGCTGTGACGTCCATGCTTGAGCCGAGTTAGTTAGAGTAAAATCCTTGAGAAGGCGGACTTCGACCGGGCTCCAAAGCTGCTGGCGCATGTCGTGCGTGTCCTCTCCGTCTTCGATGGCGAGCCTGAGCTCCTGGACTCGTTAGAGTCCATGGCAGGCCCCTTGCTGTGCTTGTCTGGCGTTTTCACAGTCACAGTTTTTGCGAATGCCGTGCAGGGGACGAGAGCAGGGAACTACGGTACATCCAGCTCCTGAAGGAGATGCTGATGCTGGCAGCCTCCAAGGGCACGCGCCTTGTTCTGGACGACCGAGACATGCGCGGCGATGCTTTGGAGTTCCAGGCTCGTCTTGGAAGCACTAAAGAAGCAGAATCAGCCCAATCTTTTGATCGTTGACTGTAAACCAGAGCAGAGTTGTGGTCAGCGTGCCTGTCCTCAGGCCGTGTGCAGCTTCCTGAAAAAGGCAGTTTTTTTGGACGAGGCCCCTGCTTCCTTCTTCTGATTGGCTTGAGCCTGGTACAGGGCTGCCATGTGCCCATAGGCCTGTCCGCCGTTGACAGGTAGATCTCTCCAGGAACGACCTCGGAGCAGAGGAGGGTCAGGCAGCAACGCAGGGCGCAGGGTCTTTGTCCACGTTCCGGACTTGCAGTGACCGGCATTGTGAACTGGGGCCCGGTATCAGCTGACAGGCCCTGGCCGCCAGCATCGCTGCCAACGGCTCCATCATCGACTTGAAGCTGTCGGGAAATTGTCTTGGAACCACCGGCATGCAGGCGCTGTGCTGCGTTTTCACAGGGCCATACTTTCGGCCGAATTGTCTTTGGCTCCCTGCAGGCGCTGGTGCGCATTCGAAGCCTTCGGCACCTCGACGTCGCTGGCAACGGCCTGGGTGCGGCCGGCTTCCAGGCTGGGTTCGCCCTAAACCCTAAAGCAGAAACCGTAGACCCTTTAGTGCAGCTTAGGCTCTCGCTCTTCTCTCGCAGGCCTTGGCAGAGGCTTTGGCTGAGACTTCCTTGCTGGAGTCTCTGGACGTGGGCTCCAACGATCTCGGGCCGAACTGTACTGAGGCCGGCGTGGCATCGTGTTGAGGTGTAGGGTCGTAAGGGCTAGCCATCACATGAGGTCTCCTGCCGTAAGGAGCTTCGGTTTGCAAAACCTTGTCCTGTCAGAAGGCAGCAAAATGAGTGAAGTGTTGCGAGTCGCAGCGTTCTCCATGCTGTCAACCTTTCATCGCCTTTGTCGGGACGGGAAGCTCCTGTTGATGCTGCCAACGAAGCTGAAGCTCATCCGAGTGGTCGGCCATTGGGCGCGAAGATATGCGAAGATCACTCGTTAAGACAACTACGTCGGAATTTCAGGAGGTATGAGCAACCGCATCATGCCCAAACCTTGCCAGACGTGCACAGGCGCAGCTGCTTCGAAGCTCGGGAGACTGTCTGCAGCAAGTGTATCACAATGACGCTAAATATATAGATACAGTGGCCATTGTGGTGTGAATCTCTCGTTCTGCCAGACAGAGCTGTCATTGAAGATGTGTTTGGGAATGTCGTTCTCGAGATTGGGCATCGGTGATTATTGATACAGTCGGACGGTCTTGAGGCTTATTCTGGGATCTTATCAGGTCTTATCTGAGAGTCACCTAGATATCCCTGGAAAGAGCCCAGAAAAGTCTTCAAGGCTGAGTTCAGATTTGCATGAGCCATGTTCATGGCGTGTCATCCTTGTGTGCGGACCCTGCTTCGACGGTACCTGGTACACTTCTTGGTTTGATGCGGTCCATTTTCGTCACAGAAGATGTCGGAGAGGGGCAAAGTGACTTCGACAGGTCCTTGCGGTCCTTGCACCTACTGCATGCCCCGTGCCCAGCCTCGACAATGGAAAATTATTTGCTGGGTCACATGATTTACCAATTTAGCCAACGGTCAGCCGATGCCCTTGAACCGGTGACAGACAAGCACGACCACTTTGCAAACTGCACTTGTGATTGAGATCAAGGAGAAGCCCTGTCATACATGCTGCAGAACTTGGAAAGATTTAGATTCAGCTTCGATCAGGAAGCGTGGTGTTATCGTGTTTTGGCTTCTGATGCTCGGCTGGAACCCGGGCATGGTCCGAATTGCTCAAGACCCGACCGAAGTTAGTCACAGCGGATGGCCACTTCCAGTTGCCATCCTTTGTCTTTGCTTCGGTGCTGCTTTGCCGGATCTCCGCTGGCATGTCGTAGGTTCTGCGTTCGAACAGCTATCGCTGACAGCTACTTATTTGTTGTTCTGATGTTTCGTTGGAGCCAGCCTGTCTTGCACACAGATTTCAAGCGCATTACTTCCGAGTGCATTGCATGCAGGCCCTGAAGACGGTCCTGAGCATCGCGACTCTGACGGACTTCCGAGCCGACCAGAACAGCTTGGCGGGTGCAGTTGCCAAGGCCTGCAATGAGCCGAGAGCGGTTTGTTAGCCTGGTGCCTCATCACGGAGGCCGTCACCGCAGCCCAGCGCAAAGAAAGCCTCCGTCAGCTGAGTGTGGCCGGCAACGACCTGGGCACAGCCGCCTTCCAGGCTGGGCTGGAAAAGCTTTCTGAACTGTGCTGACACCGCCTTTCCCGCAGGCCTTGGCAGAGGCGCTGGTCGAGACGGAGACGCCTGTGGAGATTATCGATGTGGGATCCAATGGAATTGGGGAGGACGGTTCCGAGGCCTGGACAGCGGCAGCATGTACTTGTCCCGGCAGACTCTCTACCGTTGAGTCGGCGAGTCGGCTCCATGCAGTGCTGATTTCGTAGAAGACGCAAGATCTGCTCTGTGCTCCCTGTCACCGCTCCAGAGCCACATCGAAGCTGCGGCTTCGTGAACCAATTTTTGTATCAGCTGGGAGGGGGGTGTAGTCAACCTTGCAGAGCGTAGTGTGCCATGTAGATGATGTGGTATCGGATATCGAGCCGCGGGAGCGTCCACCATTATGCCTTTCTAGCGCTCGGTTTCGCTTTTCGGGCGGATGTTGTCGTTCCGCTGGCCGATTTGTGCCCGACGGGGGTGCGGCGTGTGTTTGTAGGGAAAAGCTGGTAGGTCGCACATGTTGTCTGCCTTGAGTTATGTTCGATCGGCTGTATTCACGCACAGAAGTAAGACGTACTGCAGTCGCATGCTCCGATGCATCAAACGCCACCTCGGCATGTTCAGGCCTTGCAGAAGCTTCTCCGTACGAAGACCCTCAAGGACTTCCGTGCTGCCCACAACGCCTTGGGGGATGTGGGGGCCAAGGCCGGCAATGCAAGGCACCTCTCTTCTTCGTGCGTCGCCTCAGTTGCCAGGTCGTGGCAGAATGCCTCAACTCTGAACGCTGCGCGATCGAACGACTGAACCTCGTGGCCAACGGCATCGGCACAAAAGGACTGGAGGCTAGGACCTTAGAGGGCATGTGGTGCTCCAGTCAAGGGCCCACCAAACATGCAGGCTCTGGCCTCCAGCACGCGACATGCGGCCGTTCAGCTCCACATCTCCGGAAACCTTATGAACCTAGACTGGGATGATCGGGCGGAGGCCAGGCCGGGCTGTGCCCCGTACCCTAGTGTGGACAGCCCTCCGTGTGTGCAACACCGAGGCTGCCGAACAGCTGAGTCGGTGCTTCAGGCTGATGGACGTGGTGGTGGCACACGGTACGTCGACTGCTCATGACAAAGCGCAGGAGGTGCAGCTCCGCGCGTGGGGCCTCCGTGTCAGCAGAACTAGAGGGCTCCCTTTCGAAAGGTCCGGCAGGCTCTCCGAGATGGCCACGTCGAGATCTTTTGGAACAAACGAGCAAGTTGCAAGGCATCGTGACGGCAGCTCATTTTGCTGCCAGTTCTGGCGAGAGCACAACTTCCAGCCTTTCTTCCTGCGTTTGTCAGGAGCTGGCTGCGGCCTTGCAGGGCCAGTCTGGGCTCCAGGTCTTACAGATCCACGGGTGTGATGATGTCGAGGCGGTGGGGTTTAGGGTTCAGGGTTTAGGGGATGTCGAGGCCCCGTGGGTCTCGTTTGCCTGGGTGCGGTCTCGCGCTTCTCTGCCAGGCCGTGTCGTATGCCCTCGAGGGCCATGTCGCGCTGAAGAGCTTCGTACTCTACAGCCTCTACAAATCCGACAACGACTCGCTGTGGGAGGTAGGTGTTTGACGGCATTCTACACCCTTCGTCTACAGCAGCAAATTCCTTTAAAATTTTAGGACACATGTCCAAGAGTTCGATGAACCTAGTGTAAGGAGACACTGGCACTTATGGCACTGCCTGAGCCCTTTGCATCTGGCTAGGCCCTCGGCTTCGCCCTGGATGGAAGGTCTGGTCTTGAGGAGCTGGTCTTAGAATGCACCTTCATCGGTCCAGAAGGAATGCAGGCAGGGCATTTAGTTCTGTGCTGGTTCAGTGAACCTTGTGTCGCCAGGACGGCCCATCTATGTGTAAGGCCCCTCCCTCGGGAAAGCAACTTCGCCGCCAGGCCCTGGCGCCCGCTCTCAAGGGCCTCGCCGCCCTGAAGGTCCTTGTTCTAGGCTTCGACGACCTCGGGGACGACGGGGCGAAGGCACGTCGTGGGAGAACCGGGAGTTAAGATCGAGCCTTCAAGCTCTGGGGAGATTCTGATGATCCTGAGTGGTTCGTGCTGAGCCTCGAATGCGTGCGGGGGTTTGGAGCCTCGCTGCGGATCTCTTGCGACGTGATGCTATGATATGTTTAGAATATGAACAGTTCCAACACATCGTGTTGTCGACATGGAAGGCGTTCAGGTTCTCCTCGATCCCATCTTGGGTGAAGAACTCGGAGTAGCTGTAGACACCTGCTGCTGCAAGGAAGCGACCGAAGCGGGGACACCCGACAGCACGAGTTGTCAGCACTCTAGTTCAGACCCTGAGCTTGCTACTAGTGCACACGTTTGTGGCTTCCAGCATACCTGGAAGTGCTCCACACGTCGGAGCCGGCCAGGCTCTGGCGGAGTCCCTCACGGGCATGCCCTTGCTCGAGGAGTTGGGCCTTGTCTACAACAACATCGGTTCAAAGGGTGCCAAGGCCGGGGAAGAGTTCTGTCTTACCAAGATCTCCAGGCAAAGCGGGTGCAGAGGATTCTAGGGCATACCGCATTGTCACCACGACGACCCATCTAGGTGTCTAAGGCCCTTCGCTCGCGAAAGCCACTTTGCCGCCAGGCCCTGGCGCCCGCTCTCCAGGGCCTCGCCGCGCTGAAGGTCCTTCATCTAGGCGTCAACGATCTCGGGGACGACGGGGCGAAGGCACATCGTGGGAGAATCGGAAGGTAAGATCGAGCCTTCAAGCTCTGGAGAGATTCTGACCCAAAGCCCATACCACAGGTAAACTACGAATCTACAGGATACCCCTCACCTGGGATGTAACATGTTCAAGGCTTAAGCATTTTCTTGAAAACCTTTTCAGTGTTCCTTATCATGATTTTGCATCTGGGTAGTTCTCTAAATCAGGGTCGCGAATATAGTACGGCACCCTTATGAAAAGGACCCCCACTAAGGGACCTTAGAGAACTACCCAATAGGTCACAATGACTATGCCGCTGCAATTTGCGGTGGTTTTGGAACAGCTGTGCCAAAACGACCACGGCCGAGCAATGTCCCAGCCGCGGCTGACATAGGGGGTTGGCTTTGTTTTGGGGGGCGGACAGCATGCGCAGCACATTAGCGTTGCCTCAAGTGGGTCGGGCACCAAGCTTAGGGTGAAAGATTCCTGCAAAATGGCACTTCCAGGAAACGGGCTGTTGCAACGGGCGGAGCCGCGGGGCTGCTGTGGTTTTCGGGCCCCACTTTCTGCCACTTGCTGCTGCCATGCATGCTGGCGCCTTTCTGCCTTTTTCAAAGATTTTCCGTGAACACTGCAGTGGCAAGCTGGAAGCCGTCAGAAGCGATACTGGAGTGAGGGGGCCGGAACGTATATCTAACCCCTGACTGCCAGATACTGGTCAGCTTGGGAGAGAGACTTTCGGTCGGGTTCGGCAACAGACCATGTGGCGCACTGTAGCTTCTTCTGCCTTTTGCCAGGCTGTGAAGGATGTCGGCGTTGTGGGGTTGATGTATTGAAGGCCGCCGGCTCAGAGCCGGAGCGACACGGATTCCCGGATGTCGAAAGAGGGCTGAGGGCTCTGGAGTCTCGAAGCCGGAACCTGCCACCCTAGAAGTTGCACATAGCACCCGTTGAGCCACTTTGCATGCTTCAGTGCTCCCCACCCTCCATCGCCGCATTCGCCAGGGGTGAGTGAGCCGCGCATGCTGCAATGCTAATGCCGCAGCTGAGCCAGCGGGAGCGTCCGTCTGGGTCCGGCGTGCTGCTTCAAGGTTGAATCTGTATTACGAGTTCTGCAGCAGTTGGGAGTTTGCGCAAGCAGCCTACCCTCGACGCGTGCGGTTCGACTGTACTTAGAGGTCCAGGGGACTTGGTAAGTAGGTTATAAGTTAAGCTATAAGCAGCCTATCTGGAGTTGCCCTAATTGCAACTCTATTTCGAACCGACGTACTAAGTCCCCTGGGCCTCCGACCGTAGTGCATCTGCAAAAGATATCCCAGACTCTCAGCAGAGGACCCGGCAAAGACCTCGAGGAGTAGTGTCGCAAACAGTATCGGTCTCGTGACCATGATACCCATCTTTGTGACTACTTACGGCATGTCCTCAGTGGGAGCAGGGTGGCTTAGTATCCGCTGAGTAGATGTAGCATACGCCTGGGCTCAGGCAGGGCCTTTAGCTTTGGCTTTGGACTTTCGGTGGGTTTCACCAAGCATGGGATTCGTTTCACCTCGGATTTTGGCTGGACGGGAAGATTCGGCTGCTCAAATACAGCATCCGACCGCTACGTCTTCGCCTCTGCACTTGAGAGCCTTGCGTGCACTCTCTTGACCCGAAGCCCTAAGACCCTAAACCCCTAAACCGCAAGACCCGAAAGGCTGATGCAACCGATCCTGAAGCAAAGACTTCGTGAAACGATGCCAGGCCATTCGACCATAAGGCCCCTTGAACTGCATTCTGTAAGGCCTCCGCAAAGGGTTTAGGGGTTTAGGGCTTTAGGGCTTGAGGGTTTTTAGGGTTTAGGGCTTTAGGGCTTTAGGTTTTAGGGTCTACTTGGAGGCCCAGCAGACTTAGTAAGTCGGTTATATGTAGGGTTATGTTTTAGGGTAGCTCCATTTTTTAAGGTACTTATAACTCTACTTATGACCTACTTACTAAGTCCCCTGGGCCTCTAAGTTCGCCCGGACGTCCTGAAGAGTCGCAGTCTTTAAATCTATGTGGTCAGATGCAGACAGGCTCTATAACTTGAGAGTTCTGCCGTCTATTCAGTCCATTCCCTTTATTTCGATCTGCGCCCCTGTCCTCCTCCAGGTTCAATCCTTATATTACAGCACTTGCATGTTCGCTCTGCAGCGTTTCGTGCTGAAGTACCTATGCAGCGCAGCAACAGTTTCAGCTTCGAGAGGAAGGCTCAGCTAGGGATGTGAGATTTTTCGACTTGCACCGAGATTTTAGCAATTGATGTGCGGATGTCCAGGTTTCCGGTCAGCGTCTTCCAAGGCTTACAAGGCTACGACCGATGCTGGACCGGGAAAGTCCACGGAAACCAGTGCAGCAGGTAGCAGGTGGCCCTTATGATTTTGCAATCTAGTGTTACGTCCCGTCAAGACGGAGGCTTTGTAGACTCATGTAGGAACCCATATCACCCCCAAAAGTGCGCTTGGGGTTTTTGGGCCTGTTGGTAAACACAGAGCAGACTTTTCATCGCGGCATGCCGACGCCGACGCTCACGAATGACGAGCAGCTCTGGGAGCTGCTGCGGCAGGAGCCGAACCCTTTTAAACCCCTAAAGCCCTGAACACGCCAAACTCGAAACCTTTAAGCCCTGAACCTTAACCCTCAAACCCTATAGATTCGCCTTCGAGTTAGGCATTTGGGACAATTGGGCATCCTTTTTCTTAGGTGCTGGGGTGGGGTCAGAAATGGGGACTTGACCGTCCCCACTCCGCGGCTTTGGGATCCTCTTTTCGGGGGGTCCCTAAACCGTAAACCCTAAAGCTCACCCTCAGCCCCATGCTGTTTTATACTCCAGGATGCTATGAAACAACTACTTCCTAAGTCCCCCGACCCTCCCAGTTGGTTACGGGCCTGGTGTTTTAAGCCGTTTAGATTTGGTCGCCTTTCGGGGTGGGGGGGAGTCCTTCTGACCTTAAACTTCAAACTTCCGAAAAACCTTATAGAACCAAATCCCTTCAACCCACCAGCTCAACACTCACAACCCCAACTCCCGAACAGGAAACTCTAAACTCCAAGATTGCAGAGTGTAGTATAATATGTTAAAATACTGTTGACGATATAAATCCTGCATTATCTTAAGGATCCTAAACTATGGGATTTCTGGTACATTCCTTATTATAGGCAATGCAGGATTTATATCATCAACCGTATCATTTATTATAATACATAACCTCCTGAACCGGGAATCCAAAGAAGCCAACACCCAAACCACAAGAGCGCGAGGAGATTCGGCTGGAGATTGAAAGAGTCCAGTCGGAGGAGCCTGTGGTCAAGGGTATAGACGGATATAGATAGGTATAGGAATAGATATAACATAGATATAGGTATAGATATAGATATAAATACAGATATAAAGATCTAGAGATAGAGATAGATATAGATATAGATGTAGGTGTAGATACAGAGATAGATATATAGAGATAGAGTTAGATGTAGATATAGGTAGAGATACAGATATAGTTTTTGATACATGTATAGATGTAGATGTCGATGTAGATGTAGAAGTAGATGTAGGTATAGGTATATATAGGTATAGGTAGAGGTAGAGGTAGAGGTAGATAGGTAGATAGGTAGATAGGTAGATCATGGTTGTAATCGGGTGGTTGGGTCGATACCGAGACGTACGCGGTATTTATCGGTATATGTATTGCCAGTATTGCGGAGTTTCGGTTCGGTTNNCGCCATACCGAATACCCGCCACACCAACCACATCCCCCACCAGCCACACCAACCACACCACACCAGCCACACCACACCAGCCACACCCCACCGACCACACCAGCCACACCCCACCAACAAGCCAGCCACACAGACCAGACCAGCCACACAGGCCCCCACCAGCTGGGCGGCCTGCCTTGGGAGGGTGGATGGGGGTGGGGTGTTGGGCCTGGGTGTGGGGTTGGGCCTGCCTGGCGCTCGATGTCGCGCAGGTGGAGGAAATGGCGCGCAGGGGGAGGGTGCGGGGGGGTGAGGGGTTGAGCCTGCCTTGGGCTTGAATTAAATTAAATGACTCTAACCTTTCTAACCTCTCTAGCCTAGATGTCCAAATCCAAGGCCGGTTGAATTGTGAGGTTGGAGGGAAGTGGGGGGTTGAGCCTGCCTAACCTCTCTAGCCTGAACCAGTCAGCCCACCAACTGGAATCTGTGCGCCAGACCGGAGCGAATCTGTGCGCCGGCCCGGGGGGTCGGCGGATAAGGAACCCCCAAAATAGCTAGGGACGTAGGATCCCGGGGCTTGCTAGCAGCGGCTGCGGCTTGGAGAAAAGTGGAAAGCACAAAGCAACCCAGTGAATTGGGTGATTCGTACGTATTCTTTCGCAATTACCTCTGTGATCTTTTGTAGGTAGGAACCCTATGTACAATTTTTTGGTGTATCTTGGGCCTCTTTTAAGGTTTCCGGGCCGGTTGAGAAGTACGAAAGGGAGGAAGGGGAAGGCCAGCAACCTCAAAGCCGAAACGCTGAAGCCTCGAAGAGTCCCTCTGAGCTCCCTGAAACGATCATCCCAAAGCCACCTCTGATCATCCCAGGCCCTTCCCAAACTCAGGAGCCTCGTGCTTCAAAAAGTCTTTACCTTCTTGAAAGAGCCTTTCCGCCTTCGATCCCGAGCCCTAAACCCTAAACCTTATAACCTGAACCCGAAACCGAAACCCTAAACCCAGAACCTGAAACCTTAAAGCCATAACCCTGAACCCTGAACCCTAAACCGAAGCTGCTATAAGGCTGTGTGTGGTATGGACGCGGGCCTCGATCAGGGGTCCCTAGAAGCATCTGAACTGACGAAGCTCTGCGACAATGTTTAAATCGGGAATGCTGTAAGGGCTCTCGTTCGGGTGCTTTCTCCCAGGTTTTATAGGCCTTTCTGATTTAACGAGGTTTTGGGTTAAGTTTAGGATCAGGGCTGCTGCAAGGGTTGAATAAGGGTGGCATAGTCACTGTCTTTTTGTATTTCCGTTGGGGTATTGGGGTTTAGGAGGGTTCTCTAGTGGTGCCATACTAGTTGAATGGGGGTTTCGGATATGTAGATGCAGACCCTGCGTAGGTATCGGGAGTACCCTGGTCTGAGTCTAGTCTGTGTAGTTGGACCAAGACCAAACGGCACGGCAATGAATCCTTAGAGTTTGGGTTTAAGACCCTAGGCCCTAAACCTTAAACCCACTTAGTAATTAGGTTACAGGTAGGGTTATAAGCCGTACAAGCCCTGAACCTTAAACCCCAAACCCTAAACCCTAAATAAAGCGCATGCGGAGGAGATGCCTGCCTTGTCCTGGCCGCCGTGCGATGCTGGGGTGCCGGCCGCCTGCACGGAATGACGCATCCTGACCTCGCCTTCCTCCGAGGGCAAATAAAGGAACTGCTGTCCGATTCTGTGCATGTCCAGCCGAGCAGCAGTCGTGTCGTGCGTGACTCGTTACTTGGCAACGGCTCTCCTTAATGACTCGAATAAGCGTTCGATAAGTGCGACGCATCGATGCCTATAGACACGTTTTGACCTTTCTTGTCGTTCCGTACCTGTGTCGTCATCGTTTGATCTCCTGTGCCATGTATGTTTTTTCGGTACCCCGATTGAGCTCGTTCGAGTTCTCCTGCGAAGTTGTGCTTCAAGAAGCTAACCCCAAAGTCCCAAGAGCAAGACATGACAGCTCCGGGACATTATGATCAGGTTGTTTTGAAAATTGAAGAACATGAAGAAAGCGCTAGGATGTGATGATGACGCAACATGCAGGGACAGGAAGCGAACACACTTCAGAGACGGTTGAAGTTGGAGATAGTGGCTGCAGATGCATCATGTTTGAAAGGTTCCCGAGACCATGTTTTCTCACATCCGATGGATGTGGCCATCTCGAATGTGAATGTGGAACACCTGCCGCAACCAAAGTCCCTCTCGGTCTTGAAGCCCTAAAAATTCAGCCGGGAAATAGTGGCTGTAGATGCATCAGTTCTGAAAGGTCCCCGAAACCACGTTCATTCTCACATCCGCGTGATGTGGCCATCCCAAATGTGGAACACCTGCCGCAACCAAAGTCCCTCTCGGTCTTGAAGCCACAGCGGGGTCTCAGTTTCTCGCCCCTGCGTCTTCGGGCCCAAACCTGTGACATGGCTTTCCAGCCTTGCAGGCATTTGAGGCCCGAAGCCAAGGGTACGGAGCAGCTGTCGGACAGCAGAACAGCAGAAAGCACAGCACCGGTTGAGGATGTCAGCTGCCTTTTTGCTAATGCATGTGTGTTCGGTTCAGGGACGGGCGTATTTTTGGGCTTTAGCTGTGAGGGCCCCAAGAAGCTGCAAGGGGAAAGGCCTGAGCTGGCGAGCCATGGAGCAGAACGTCTCGGTTACGACTCTGAAGGAGGCTACGGGCCTGGACGATCGATCCATCCTCTTCGTCCCACTCCTCTTTGCGGTGTACTTCGTGACCGTTGGTCTTGGAACAGCCATCGTGGCACGGCACACAAAACGAGCCAGAAAGGCGAGGGTAGCCCAAGAAGCCAGGACAGCCGGACCAGCAGTGGCCCCAACCGTGCTGGGCAATCCGAGCTCCACCGATGCAGATGCAGCCGCGCTACTGAGCCCGCGCCCAGGGAGGGCGGGGACGTGGGCCGCACCTACAGTGTTTGCATGATCGCCACAGTGGTGAGCCTTGCAACAGGTACCCTGTCCAAGAGGACGGGTCTGCATTGGGAGTGGTACCTGGGACTTCTCAGCCTCGCATGCCTGTGGCACTTGCTTCAGGCCCTGTGTCTACCGAAAGATCACGAATATCCCCGGATGGCCTTCGCTGAGGCAACGCTGGCGGGCATGGTGCCCTTCATGTCAGACAACTTTGACACGCTGAAGGATGTCATCTTCGGAGGACTCTGCTGGCAGTCGGAACGGCCCGCCGTCAAAGCCATGGCGTGGATAAGCTGGCTGTACATCCCAGCATTCCACGCCTATCTTCTTCGGAAAAAGCGAGTGCTCAATGAACTGGCTAGCCACGTCCTCTCGGTCTGGACCATGGCGACGGAGACTGAAGATGCCCAGAGGCAAGAGCCCGAAGAGCCCGACAAGACTGAAGGCCCCAAGAAAAGCGGCTGCTTCAGAAGGATGTGGCAGGACGAGCTGCGTCCGAAGTTGCTTCAGATCCTCTACCGACAGACGACGCCCACGAAGCAACAGATGCTGCTCGTGGAGAACGCCCCGCAGGCGTTCATGGCGGTGCTGTACACAGCAGCAGAAGGTGGCAGCATCATCGTGTCCGTGCTGAACATCGCGCTGCCGATTCTGCAGGTGGTCGGAGCCAGGGCTCTCTTCCCACACCTTCGGGAAGCCGTGGTGCCCTGGTACGTGAAGAAACTGAACTCCGCCATCAAAGACGAGGATCCCTTAACCGTGGAACGACTCTGGAAAGAGGCCCGGGAAACCCTGAGTTTCAGTTGCAGGGAGGCTCTGCGCTTGCTGTGATGTCCATGTTTGAGCCGAGTTAGTGAGAGTAAATGAGTGAGAAGGCAGACTTCGAGCGGGCTCCAAAGCTGTTGGCTCGTGTCGTGCGTGGCCTCTCCGTCTTCGATGGCGAACCTCAGCTCCTCGACCGGTTGGAGTCCATGACAGGCCCCTTGCTGTGCTTGTCTGGCGTTTTCACAGTCACAGTTTTTGCGAATGCTGTGCAGGGGAAGAGAGCAAGCACCCACGCTACGGGGAAAAGCGTGATCCATGGGTGCAGATGGTGCAGCGATCACGGTACATCCAGCTCCTGAAGCAGATGCTGATGCTGGCAGCCTCCAAGGGTCCGCGCCTTGTTCTGGACGACCGAGACATGCGCGGCGATGCTCTGGCGTTCCAGGCTCGTCTTGGAAGCCCTTAAAGAAGCAAAATCAGCCCAAATCCTGACCATTAACCGTAAACCAGAGCAGAGTTGTGGTCAGCTTGCGTGTCCTCAGGCCGTCTGCAGCTTCCTGAAAAAGGCAGTCTTTGTGGAAAAGGCCCCTCCTTCCTTCTTTTTCATGGCTTGAGCCTGGGACAGGGCTGCCATAGGCCTGTCCGCCGTTGACAGGTAGATCTCTCCAGGAACGACCTCGGAGCAGAGGAGGGTCAGGCAGCAACGCGGGGCGCACGTTCTGGACTTGCAGTGACCTGCATTCTGAACTGTACCAGCTGACAGGCCCTGGCCGCCAGCATCGCTGCCAACAGCTCCATCATCGATTTAAAGCTGTCGGGAAACTCTTTTGGAACCATCGGCATGCAGGCGCTGTGCCGTGCTTTCACAGGGCCATACTTTCGGCCGAAGCCAGGAAGCTTGCTTTGTCTTGGGCTCCCTGCAGGCCCTGGCTGAAAAATCCTTGCGCACTCGGAGCCTTCGGCACCTCAGCGTCGCTGGCAACGGCCTGGGTGCGGCCGGCTTCCAGGCTGGGTTCGAGCAGGGTGTAGTGCAGCCTAGGCTCCTGCTCTTCTCTCTTGCAGGCCTTGGCAGAGGCTTTGGCGGAGACTTCCCTGCTGGAGTCTCTGGACGTGGGCTCCAACGATCTCGGACCGGAGTGCGCTGAGGCCTTGGCAGTGGCATCGTGTTGAGGTAAAGGGTCGTTTCAAGGGCTAGCTAGCCATCACATGAGGTCTCCTGCCGTAAGGAGCTTTGCTTTGCAAAATCATGTCCTGTCAGAAGGCAGCAACATGAGTGAAGTGTTGCGAGTCGCAGCGTTCTCCATGCTGTCAACCTTTCATCGCCTTTGTCGGGACGGGAAGCTCCTGTTGATGCTGCCAACGAAGCTGAAGCTCCTCCGTGTGGTCGGCCATTGGGCGCGAAGATATGCGAAGATCACTCGTTAAGACAACTACGTCGGAATTTCAGGAAGTATGAGCAACCGCATCATGCCCAAACCTTGCCAGACGTACACAGGCGCAGCTGCTTCGAAGCTCGGGAGACTGTCTGCAGCAAGTGTATCATACTGACGCCAAATATATAGATATAGTGGCCATTGTGGTGTGAATCTCTCGTTCTGCCAAGCAGAGCTGTCATGGAAGATGTGTTTGGGAATGTCGTTCTCGAGACCGGGCATCGGTGATTATTGATACAGTCGGACGGCCTTGAGGCTTATTCTGGTATCTTATCAGGTCTTATCTGAAAGTCATCTAGATATCCCTGGAAAGAGCCCAACGAAGCCTTCAAGGCTGAGTTCAGGTTTGCATGAGCCATGTTCATGGTGTGTCATCCTTGTGTATACGGACCCTGTTTCGACGGTCCCTGGTACACTTCTTCGTTTGATTCGGAGAGGGGCAAAGTGACTTCGACAGGTCCTTGCACCTATTGCATGCCCCGTGCCCAGCCTCGACAATGGAAAATCATTTACTGGGTCACATGACTTACCAATCTAGCCAAACGTCAGTGGATACCCTTGAGCCGGTGACAGACAAGCACGACCACTTGGCAAACTGCACTTGTAATTGAGATCAAGGAGAAGCCCTGTCATAGATGCCCGTACCACTTGGAAAGATTTAGATTCAGGTTCGACCAGGAAGCGTGGTGTTATCGGGTTTTGGCTTCTGATGCTCGGCTGGAACCCGTTCATGGTCCGAATTGCTCATGACCCGACCGAAGTTAGTCACAGCGGATCGCCACTTCCAGTTGCCAGCCTTTGTCTTTGCTTCGGTGCTGCTTTGCCGGATCCCCGCTGGCATGTCGTAGGTTTTTCGTTCGAACAGCTATTGCTGACAGTTACTTATTTTTTGTTCTGATGTTTTGTTGGAGCCAGCCTGTCTCGTATGCAGATTTCAATTGCATGCATTCCGAGTGCATTGCGTGCAGGCCCTGAAGACGGTCCTGAGCATCGCGACTCTGACGGACTTCCGAGCCGACCAGAACACCTTGGCGGGTGCAGTTGCCAAGGCCTGCAACGAGCCGAGAGCGGTTTGTTGCCCTGGTGCCTGGCAAATCATGTTTTTGTGCATCACGGAGGCGGTCACCGCAGCCCAGCGCAAAGAAAGCCTCCGCCAGCTGAGTGTGGCCGGCAACGACCTGGGCACAGCGGGCTTCCAGGCTGGGCTCGAAAAGCTTTCTGAACTGTGCTGACGCCGCTTTTCCTGGACCTTTGTCGCAGGCCTTGGCAGAGGCACTGGTCGAGACGGAGACCCCTGTGAAGATTATCGGTATCGATGTTGGATCCAATGGAATTGGGGAGGACGGTTCCGAGGCATGGACAGCGGCAGCATGTACTTGTCTTGGCAGAGTCTAACGTTGAGTCGGCGAGTCGGTTCCATGCAGTGCTGATTTCTTAGAAGCCGTAAGATCTGCTCTGTGAGCCGCAGCTTCGAGAACCCAATTTTTGTATCAGCTGGGAGGGGGGTAGTCGGGTAGTCAACCTTGCGGAGCGTAGTGTGCCATGTAGATGATGTGGTATCGGATATCGAGCCGTGGGAGCGTCGACCATTTTGCCTTTCTAGAGCTCTGTTTTGCTTTCAGGCGGATGTTGTCGCTCCGCTGGCCGATTTGTGCCCGTCGGGTGCGGCGCGTGTTTGTAAGAAAAGCTTGTAGGTCGTACATCTTGTCTGCCTCGCGTTATGTTCGATCGTCTGTATGCCGCACGCGCAGAAGTAGGTCGTACTGCAGTCGGATGCTCCGATGCATCAAACGCCACTTCGGCATGTTCAGGCCTTGCAGAAGCTTCTCCTTACCAAGACCTCAAGGACTTCCGTGCTGCCCACAACGCCTTGGCGGATGTTGGGGCCAAGGCCGGCAATGCAAGGCACCTTCCTTCTTCGTGCGTCGCCTCAGTTGCCAGGTCGTGGCAGAATGCCTCGACGCTGAACACTGTGTGATCGAACGACTGAGCCTCGTTGCCAACGGCATCGGCAAGAAAGGATTCGAGGCTAGGACCTTAGAGGGCAGCATGTGACCGTCGGCCAAGAGGGAGTCAGGGGCCCACCAAACATGCAGGCTCTGGCCTCCAATCGGCGACATGCGGCCGTTCAGCTCTACGTCTGCGCCTCTGCCACCGAGAACGTTGTGTGCCCTCTTCGTGCTCTTGGCTCAGGGCCTTGAAGACTGGGGGCCCCTGACTCACTAGCGGAGGTCCTGACATCCTGTACCTGTACCAGTATCAAAGACAACAGTCGGCATTATGATATGTTATATATATATATATATTGATTGGGTATATCTAACCACGTGCAACTTTCAACCCGACACATCCGCAGCTAGAGCCGAAGAGCGCCACTTCTGCGAGAAGTCGTCATGCTTCCCGTCGAAGCCATGGATTCCGCGGAGCACGGAGGACGTTCGACGGGCTAGGTTCTGCCTTTTTTCCGAGCCATGGGCGTTTGTCTACGAAACTTCTCATCGGGATAAACGGAGCTATGCCGTTGCTATGTCATGCTATGTACTTAGAACCCCCTGCTCTCGGGCATTGAAGGACTCACACTTTCGCTGATTCCATGCACATTCGGTGAACCCGTAAGGACCAACAGACCCTTAAAGCCAGGGACCCTATACCCCTCTACTAAGAGTCTCCATTATGGTATATGAACCTTGAGCCCTTTTAGGGTTCGTTTCATCCTGAAGGACAGAGCTTCCAAGGCTTCTCCAGCTGTCGTCGTGCGGTTGCATCTCTTGTGTTGGTGAGTTCGATCTGGAGTCTTGTTAGGGGATTTAATTTACCTTACTATAATAAAGAAACCCTAGTGTTTACTCTAGATCCCCATTATGGTAACGAAAAAAATAAACCCCCCCTAACGAGAGCCCAGACAAAGTCACACCCAGCTTCAAAGTCGAAGCGCTGAAGCACCAGACCCCGAAGCTTTCGACGCCCTGGCCCCTTACCCCTAAACCCTTGCAAAACTTGCAATCCGAAATCCTTGACAACTTCCACAGATAAACCCTGATAACTTCTAATCCGCAACTCCAAGAAGCTTCCATAGATATTTAGCAAGAGCCCTTCCTCTCGGACCGGAACCTCGGCGCCAGATGTCACATATCTAAGCGGTGAGATGCAGATGCAGACGGGGTCCATAGAAATTGGGAGCTCGATAGTAGGATTTGGGAGTTTAGGGGTTTAAGGATTTTTAGTAGGGTTTAGGGCCCTGGGTCGATTCCCTCTGCTTCGATCCTTAAGCTGTGCCGATTCCAGCGTTTCCCATGCAGGGTGGTGAAAGCCTCACTTCTATACTTGTCTTATCATAGGGATAAACGGGGCCAATGTAGGGGCCTTGATAATTAGAATAGGGTTTTGGGGTATCGTATACACCCCCCCAAAGAAAAAACGAAAAAAAAGCTAGGGATTTAGGATCCCGGGGCTTGCTAGCAGCGGCTGCGGCTTGGAGAAGAAAGGTGGAAAGTACAAAGCAACCCAGTGAATTGGGTGATTCGTATTCTTCTGCAATTACCTCAGTGATGTTTTGTATGTAGGAACCCTATATACAAATTTTGGGTGTGTCTTGGGCCTTTTGGGGTTTCCGGGCCGGTTGAGAAGTACGTAAGGGAGGAAGGGGAAGGCCACGAACCTCAACGCCGAAGCACTGAAGCCTCGAAGCGTCTCTCTGAGCTCCCTGAAACGATCATCCCAAAGCCACCTCTGATCATCCCAGCCCGTTTCCCAACTCAGGGGCCTTGTGCTTTGCCAAAAAGGTCCTTAGCTTCTTGAATTAGCCTATCCGCCCTCGAGAGCCTAAACCTTACAACCTTAACCCTAAGCCGAAACCCTAAACCCAGAACCTTAAACCGTTCAAACCTTGAAGCCATAACCCTAAACCCTGACCCCTAAACCCTAAACCGAAGCTGCTATAAGTCTGTGTTATGGACTCCAGGCCTCGATCAGGGGTCCCTAGAAGCATCTAAGAGCCGAAACTGACGACGCTCTGCGATCATGTTTACATTGGGAATGCTGTAAGGGTTCTCGTTCGGGTGCTTTCTCCCAGGTTTTTTTAAGTCTTTCTGATGAGGTTTTGGGTTTAGGATCAGGGTTGAGCTGTAAAGTAAGGGTTGAATAAGGGTGGTATAGTCTTTTTGGACTTCCGTTGGGGTATTGGGGTTTAGGAGGGTTCTCTAGTGGTGCTATACCAAGGTTCTATTTAGGTTGTTTAGCTGAATGAACTTTAAAGTTTAGGGTTTCGGATATGCAGATGCAGACCCTGTGTAGGTATCGGGAGTACCGTGGTCTGAGTCTAGTCGTTGTAGTTGGATTGGTCGTCTGCCTAAACGGCTCTGCAATGAATCCTTAGAGTTTGGGTTTTAAGAGCCTATAAGCCTGAAAACCATAAACCCTAAAGGCCTTAAGCCCTAAAACCCTGAAGCCCTAAAACCCTAAACCCCAAAACCCTAAAACCTTAAACCTTAAAGCGCATGCGGAGGAGCGGCCAGGCTTATCCTGACCGCCACGGGATGTTGGGCTGCCGGCTGCTCGCGCGGAATGACGCTAACTTCGCCGTTCTCCGAGGGCAAATGAAGGAATGCATGTCCAGCCGGGAAGTAATTAGGGAAGCTGCTGTCGTGCGTGACTCTTTACTTAGCAACGGCTCTCCTTGATGACTCGAATAAGCGTTCGATAAGTGCGACGCATCGATGCACTAGACAGGTTTTCACCTTTCTTGTCGTTCCGTACTTGTGTCGTCATCGTTCGATGTTCTGTGTCTTGCATGTTTTTTTCGGTACCCTCGTTCGAGTTCTCCTGTTAAGTTGAGCTTCAAGAAGCAGCCCCCAAAGCCCAAAGATGGGACATTATGATCAGGTTGTTTTGCAAATGGAAGAACAGGAAGAAAGCGCGAGGATGTGATGATGAGGCAACATGCAGGGACAGGAAGCGAACACCCTTCAGATGCATCGGTTCTGAAAGGTCCCCGAGACCATGTTCATTCTCAGATCCGATGGATGTGGCCATCCCGAATGTGGAAGACCTGCCGCAACCAAAGTCCCTTCGGTCTTGAAGCCCTCAAGATCGACCGTTTTGCTCTCAGATTCTGCGTCAAAGTCTATCACGACGATGACGTGCAGTTTCTCGATCCTGCGTCGGCTTTCGGGGGCCTTCGGGCCCAACGCTGACATCTCTTTCCACTTTGCAGGCATTTGGGGCCCGAAGCAAAGGGTACGGAGCCGCTGTCGGACAGCAGAACAGCAGAAAGCACAGCACCGGTTGAGGATGAAGTGTTTGGTTCAGCGACGGGCGTTTTTCGGGCTTTAGCTGTGAGGGGGCCCCAAGAAGCTGCAAGGGGAAAGGCCTGAGCTGGCGAGCCATGGAGCAGAACATCTCGATGACGACTCTGAAGGAGGCTGCGGGCCTGGACGATCGATCCATCCTCTTCGTCCCACTCCTCTTTGCGGTGTACTTCGTGACCGTTGGTCTTGGAACAGCCATCGTGGCACGGCACACAAAAAGAGCCAGAAAGGCGAGGGAAGCCCAAGAAGATAGGCCAGCCGAAGCAGCAGTAGCCCCAACTGTGCTGGGCAATCCGAGCTCCACCGATGCAGATGCAGACGCGCTACTGAGCCCGCGCCGAGGGAGGGCGGGGACGTGGGCTTGTCTGGGCCGCGAAAGGGCGGTTCAGATCTGCTTCCTGTGCACCTACAGTATTTGCATGATCGCCACGGTGGTGAGCCTTGCAACAGGTACTCTGTCCAAGAGGACGGGTCTGCATTGGGAGTGGTACCTGGGACTTCTCAGCCTCGCGTGCCTGTGGCACTTGCTTCAGGCCCTGTAACTACCGAAAGAGCACGAATATCCCCCGATGGCCTTCGCTGAGGCAACGCTGG